>PKMM01048317.1:1487605-1531438 GCA_002933915.1 Eutrema heterophyllum | reverse complement strand
ACCCCCCCCCCCCCCCACATTGTTGTAAAAGAATATCAAGTGGGTATATATATACAAAAGAGTGGGATGATAAACAAGTCATGATTAGGACAGCCTGAAACTGTTTGATTGATTTAAATTTGTGCCTAATTAAACATAAAAATGTTAACGATTTTTTTTTTTGGGTGGGGTTTATATGAATAAAAAGCAAAATGACAACCAAAGGCAAAGGCATCATGTCGTGTCTATCCTCCATCTCCCTCAATTTTTTTTTTTAATGAATATTGCAATTTAGCCACTATCAATCTATCATGACATGAAAACACCCTGGCCATACATATATTTTCACAAATTGGCCACAATATTCGAAAATGTTTAATATGTGACCATCCCTACACTTAAAATTGTCGCTTAATGGTGGCCAATTGGTGCAGTGGCCAACTGACTTCTACTTAGCCATCATCTGTAGCAATAGTAACAAAATTGGCCACAAAATTGTAACGACACACTTTTCAATGTATTGTCGTACACACTCCTAAGTTAAATAAATTTACATGGTTAAATAATAATTGCGGGAACACTGGATTTTCGGTTTCAAGTTTTTGATCGAAAACAAGAGAGGTTTATAAAGAAACGCACCACAAATAAAATTTATAAGGAAAATCAAAATGATTCCGTTTAAAATCCTAACAACGATTTTAAAAGAGAGTAAAAAACAAGTCTATCATAGACTTTGGCCATGAACAATAAAACCACAAGAGTATAGTTTGAAAATGACAAAACCAAAAACAAAAACGAGCATCTGCAAAACTAGGATGTCGAATCCACATCCACAAGTCATCATTGTGCACCAGCTGACAAGAACGCGCTTCCGGGCTGACGGTAAGCCAACGGACCATGGCAAGATAGAAACTTGGCGTTAACACCATCAGGGACAATCCTCTTCTCTTGCCTTAGCTTAGTGAAATCAGCACGGTTAAACTTGGTGAATCCCCTGAAAAATTCCAAAACCAACATCAACAAGAGGCCTTTTGCAAAGAAATACGTGATTATGCGAATTAGTGTCAACACAATCATACCATTTCCTGCTAACAATAATCTTTTGACGACCAGGGAACTTGAACTTAGCACGTCGAAGAGCCTCCTGAGCATGATGTCCATGATTGTCTTTGCAACGAACAGACAGAAGAACCTGTCCAATGGCGACTCTAGCACAAGTACCAAGAGCCTTACCAAAAGCACCTCTCATCCCGGTCTGAAGCCTATCAGCTCCAGCGCAAGAAAGCATCTTGTTGATCCTAAGAACATGGAAAGGGTGAACCCTAATACGGAGATGGAATGCGTCTTTCCCAGCAGATTTGACCATGTACTTGTTGCAAGCAATACGTGCAGCTTCAAGAGCTTCACTCGATACGTTTTCTTTCTCCCATGAAACCAAATGGACACAGTAAGGGAACTCGTCGACTCCTTTCTTCTTCATACCAACATCATAGATCCTGATCTTCGGGTCAGGGACACCACGACAGTATCTGGATTTAGGGTATGGCTTTCCCTTGATCTGACGGTAACATCTCGCAGGTCCTACAAAATTACAACATTTTCAATACTAAGCTCAATCATTTCCGAAACAGAAATCCTAATCCACATGTAAATTCCGAGCTTAACCAAACCTAATCTGCGATTCGGGTGATTAATAAACTCAAGCACGAAAATGTAAATCCATAGCTTAAGAAAATCTAATTTGCGATTCTAGTGACCGTTCGACCCATTTACGAAAAATCCATTACCGACACGTTCGACAAACACTAACCCTAGCAAAGACGGTATGCAGAGAAAAGAACAAAGAGACAATGAAGCAATCTACTTACTTCGCCCCATCGCGTTCGTTCGTCTCCTCTGTTAATGTTTGGAACCCTAGAAATGAACAAGATGACGGCGTAAAATTTTATATTATAGGAGGAACAAAGAACCCTAATTCTATACGTCACGTAACTGGATTTGAACCCAAAAAAACCGGGCCCATTAAAGAATTAAAGCCCAATTTGACTTTCTAAGCTAAAAAACAAAGCCGTGTGACCGTGTCTATTCCGCTTTCGCTTTTAAGCCGGCGTTTTCCGATGACATCGGCGATTACGTCACGCCTCAGTCGCAATTTCGTGTCGCGTCGTAAGAATCTCGACACAACAACACACGTTGACTCGTTGTTATCTCCACGATTCCAGAAACTTGTCGAAGACCTAAGATCTTGCAGAGACATTGTCGAAGTTTCTCGAATTCATGGCTACATGGTGAAAACAGGGATCGACAAGGACGATTTCGCAGTGAGCAAGCTCATTGCTTTCTCCATACAAGACATCCGATACGCCTCGTCGATCTTCGGAAATGTCTCCAACACTAATCTCTACATGTTCAACATAATGCTCAGAGGTTACTCGATGAGCGATGAGCCGGAGCGAGCCTTTCGTGTCTTTAACCAATTGAGAGCTAAAGGTTTCACCTTGGATCGCTTCTCCTTCATCACAACTCTTAAATCATGTGCTCGTGAATTGTGCAGTAGAGTCGGTGAGGGGGTGCATGGGGTCGTATTGAGATCCGGGTTCATGTCATTTACCGATTTGAGGAACGCTCTTCTCCATTTTTACTGTGTTTGTGGGAGGATCAGTGATGCTCGGAGAGTGTTCGACGAAATGCCGCAGAGCATTGATGCTGTTTCGTTTAGTACTTTGATGAATGGGTATCTTCAGGTTTCTAAGCCTGCGTTGGCTCTGGATTTGTTCAGGGATATGCGGAAAAGTGAGGTGATTGTTAATGTTAGTGCTCTGCTTAGCTTTCTTTCGGCTACTGGTGATCTTAGAGACTTGTCTGGAGCAGAATCTGCTTATGGGTTATGTATCAAGACTGGCCTTGATTTAGAGTTGCATTTAATCACAGCTTTGATAGGTATGTACGCCAAAATTGGGGACATGAGTTCAGCACGCAGGATCTTTGATTGCGCTGCTCGAAAGGACGTTATTACATGGAATTGTATGATTGACCAATATGCCAAAATGGGTCTCCTTGAAGAGTGTTTATGGCTACTGAGGCAGATGAAGTATGAAAAAACGAAACCGAATTCATCTACATTTGTTGGGCTGTTGTCTTCCTGTGCGAGCTACGAAGCAGCATACGTAGGACGGAGTGTTGGAGACTTGGTGGAAGAGGAAAGAATAGCTTTGGATGCGATACTCGGAACCGCACTCGTTGATATGTATTCAAAACTAGGGATGCTTGACAAAGCTGTTGAAATTTTCAGTAGAATGAACAATAAGGATGTAAAGTCTTGGACCGCAATGATCTCGGGTTACGGAGCTCATGGACTAGCAAGAGAAGCAATAACTCTATTCTATAAGATGGAGGAAGAGAATAACAAAGTGAAACCCAATGAGATTACCTTCTTGGTTGTTCTGAATGCTTGTAGCCATGGAGGTTTGGTTATGGAAGGAATCAGATGCTTTAAGAAGATGGTAGAGGCATACTGCTTCACACCCAGAGTTGAACATTATGGTTGTGTGGTTGATCTTTTGGGTCGAGCAGGGCAGTTAGAGGAAGCATATGAATTGATAAGAAATTTACCTACCACAAGCGATTCGACGGCTTGGCGTGCTTTGCTAGCTGCTTGTAGAGTCTATGGGAACGCAGATTTGGGGGGACGTGTGATAACAAAATTGGCTAAAATGGGTGAGAGACATCCGGCTGATGCAATTCTTCTGGCTGGAACACATGCTGTTGCAGGGAATTCACAAGGTCAACAAAAATCATTAGATAATGAGTTGTTTAAAGAGAAAAAGGAAGCTGGATACAGCGCCATTGAAATAGAATAGAGTATGGAAGCAAATCATTCACCTCTGTGTTGAAATGATAATCGTGTCAGCATTTGTTGTTCAAAATGCAGCGATATGGTAAAGTTAAAACCATACTCTCTTAATAGAGTATTCTATGCATTAGAACTCTAACCGTGTGTATAGAGAAAAGACACAACTAATCTTAATAAAAAAAATTCGATCGATATTGAAAAATATATTTGACTTGGATGTTCAGTGACTCTTAACACTCTTACCTCCATTTTTCGCCCGAAAACTCTTTTGCTTGTCCTTGTGTTAAACTGTTTCTGGCTGCAAAATAAAACTAAGATTTGATTTTTGGGGTGTATTTCATGAGTTTAGTAAACTTTATTTTTCACATTGATATGTTTCATTTCCCCATTTTGTAATTCACATTGAGAATATAGCCTAACAAATCTTGAAATTCTTTCTACATAGTTCTCTCTTTGAAGCAATATCAATATCAATCATCACAAACTTGATTTCGCAATTTTACCCCAAAGTACTTTCTTGGCTGATACATCATATGAATGTGTTGTTAGAAGAAGTAGATCTACCTCTGCAAATCGAGGAAACCGAAAAAGAGCATAAAGAGTTCAATGGTGTTACAGCTCATAAAATCTAACAAAATTATTAGTGGAAAATAAAAAAAACCGAAGAAGAGCTGATACGTGTCTACATCATAGAGAGTTCAATGGTGTTACAACTCATCAAAAATCTAACAATTATTAGTTGGTAACAATCAATCTGATCTCCCGGCCGCGTCGTTCCACTAATCAAATACGTGTACTGAGCACAAATTTTTTCCATATATCTACCTGCAGGTTAGCAGCAAATTGGTTCATCTTCCAAATCGTTCGTGCGAACTAAAAAAAGAACATTGACGGGATTTCCAAATTTTTCCAAAAAAATGGTCGGACTTTTTTTTTTTAAAAATGAGCGGGCATATATTTACTGTTGTAAAAAGGTTATTTATTTGTCTCTTTGGACGCGGCTTTATTAAGCTTTATTTATTGTTATTATTTATTTGATTTTTTTATGACATGAATCTTACTATTAATTGAGAAAACATTTTAGTGATTCCTTTGATTCTCAGCCAATCAAAAAAATGATGTCAATGCCACCGGTGTATTAATGTTATGTTTTGATTGGCTAAGGAATCTGCTTTTTTATTTTGTTTCTGATTTGATCCCTTTGACCCGATTATAAAATCTCGGATCTTATATATAATTTTTAAAATAATTACAAAAAAATAAAAAATTAATAACCAGAAAATAAGATTTGTTCATTTTTAGTCCATAAAAGAATTTAATCATTACATAGAAAATATTACTATACATTAAATTTAATATTTACGAAAAAATATAATTTTGTTATTATTTTGGTAAGATTTTTTTTTTGTTTTCTATATTGTTTTAAAACAACTATAATAAGTAATTATCTTACAATTTTCGAAGCAAAATAATAAAAGTGATTTAATTATTTGATTTATATGTTGTTTTAAAACAATTATACTCAATACTTAAAATAATTTTAAATCAAAGTTTAAAATCATTTTAAATCAGTTTAAAATCATTTTAAACTTTGATTTCGTCGGAAACAGCCATTCCAGACGGATTTCCGATGGATTTTAGCCGTCGGGACTATCTCCACGGAAGACAAAATCCGTCAGAATTTTCCGACGGATTTCCGAGGGCTAAATTACCCAATGGATTTTCGAGGACCAGTCCGTCCGAGATAATTCCAAGGACTAGTCCGTCCGGGATCATTCCGAGGGATTTCTGAGGGCCAACAAACCCAACAGATTTCCGAAGACCAGTCCGTCCGGGATAATTCGGAGGGATTTCCGAGGACCAACAGACCCGACGGATTTCCGAGGACCAGTCCGTCCGGGATCATTCCGACGGGTTTCCGAGGGATTCCCGAGGGAAAATCCCTCGTAGCACATCTTGATCGGTTTGGGGATCGGTTTCAAATCGATCAAGATTCTAAACTCCCTCAGAAATTTTCGAGGGATTTAAAAAAAATCAAAAATTTTTTTAAATAAAATAAATCATTATTTAATTTATTTAATAAATCATTGAATTATTCATTTATTAAATAATTTATAAAATACAGAAATGAAAAATTAATTAATATTTAAAAATCTTATAAAATTAAATAATTATTAAAGGTTTTAGAAATTGTTGGAAAATTACAAAAAAATTAAATAAAAATAAATCCGGCGTGAAACCTGGGAACTTTGATTTCATGAAATCCGCCATTTTGTCGCTCCTTGTTTTCTGAGTCGTGAGCTCGTCTTCCAAAGCCGTTACTTTCCCCTTGAGCTCTTCGTTTTGTCGGATAACGTCTTCATCCATCGGGAAACCGATCGAAAAAGTTGCGGGTTGGGTTGCAACTTTACCCAATCCTGGCCGACGACCTTTTTTAACGGGTACATCATACAAAAAAATACAAAACAGTATATCTTATTAACAAATAATTATCTAAATTGAAATGATAATCTATAATTTTACTTACCCCAAGCACTAGGTTGTTGATCTCAAACCAAGTGAGGTCGTTGGAATCGGTGGTGCCGTCCTGCGATCTCTGAGTCAGGATCTCTTCATTCGTCTTCGTCACCTTTTCGACAATCTCCCTGACGGCAAGATCTTGAATTTGGCCGGTCTTCTTGTTGGTGTGTGATTTTAGTGTTTTCACCTAGTCAAATAATACTAAAGTTCACACTACCGCAATCGTAACGGTTGTCAATGCAGTACTTTAGGATCGAATCCACAGAGACCAAATGTACACTACAATTCTCTCAATTATGAAATTAAGCTAAGACAAGAATATGGTTGATTTTGGAAAAGTAATGAAAGCAATTAAAACAATGTAAATTCAATAAAGGAAAAACGCTAGGTCGAGGGTTTATTCTCAGGAATCCAGAGATCACGAATCAGACAACTATCCAGGGAATAATTAAACACAAGTTTCAACCTCAAACATAAATATCTAACCAATCCACTTCCGTGGCATTGATTACTAAACCTAGCAACCTAAACTCCTAACTTCCGTTGGCATAGAATTATAGGTCAGCATTAACGAGCATGTTCAATATGTTCACGAATCGTCTTAACATCAACTTCCGCAGGCTAAGGACAATTCACTCGCTTATGTTCTTTCTAGCAACCTACGACACTTCCGTGGTATAGATTAAACCCTAGTTCAGAGACTAAGCGGTCAACTCAAGTTTAAGCAATAAACTCAACAATAAGCGAAAACCTCAAAAGATAAATCCATATATGTGTCTAATTCAATGATTCATGGATCCCCTTGAAACCTTAAACCTAACTATGAAACTACTCAGACATGGAAACAGAAATCAATCAAAGGGATGAAGAACTCATAATATAAATCAAAAGAGAAATGGTTTAAAATTCTTCTCAATAGATGCAGAGATTCTTCTCCAAAGCTTACAATGATCCAAAGCAAAAAGTCTTAATAGAAAATAAAGCGTTATCAAGCGGTGCCGTCAAAGAGGCTAAAAATAGAATATATATAGGTCTAAGTCGAATTAGGTCAAAATAGGGAGTTTCCAGGGAAAAATAGGAAAATCCAAAGTTTCCTTTTTCTTCTCGTCGGCCTGCATCGATCGATGCACTCCTTGCATCGGTCGATGATCGTTTCTCTAGGTGCGTTGCATCGATCGATGCTGGATCTGTTGTTGGGATTGCATCGACTGACTGCATCGACCGGCTTCATTCTGCATCGGTCGATTGGGAAATCTCTGATGGTATTGCATCGGTCGATGCACTCCTTGCATCGGTCGATGCACTCCTTGCATCGGTCGATGCACTCCTTGCATCGGTCGATGCACTCCTTGCATTGACCGATTCTACTCTTTTCTTCACGGTTCCATGCGTTTTTGCCCTCGTAACTCCAATTTCTTCCTTAAACGCTTTTTTACCTGAGATATCTAAATAAAGGACTAAAAGACTTTAAAAACGGACTTTGACTCGATAAACGATTAAAAGAAATACTAAAACATACGTTAAAAAAAGGTAAAAACCAAGTATATCAGTGTCCGTCCTCACCATCACTTTCAGGTGATCCGGAGGTTCGCCGTCTTCATGCGTCTAGAAAATATCTAAAACCGTTAGTTACTAATAAATATATTAAAAACGATATTTGAAAATAACTAAAAACACCAATACTTACCATTTCTATTTTGTTTTTTTTGAAGCTGGTCGCCCCGTTGTTGTGGACAGCGGGTCCCTTCCCTTCTCGGGGACTCTTCCGGTTTTTGGAGTTAGTTTGAGAGAGAGCTTCGGTCTCGGGTTCTTCCCACTACAGGATGTAATCCTTCCACACTTCCGCGTTCAAGCCTTTTGGCTTATCTCCACCCTTTCTCCAAACCTGCTTCCACTCGTACATGTTGCACGAGAATTACGTGGCCGCCTCCTTTTTAAATTCAGTCTCCACCGTTTTTGTCAGGGTAGACCTCCAATTAAATTCTTGCTACAAAAGAAATAGAATGAAAGATGGTAAAAAATCTAAAAATATAATCAAATAAATAATTAAATTAGAACTTACCGCAAACGTTCGAAACCAAACGTTTTGTTCGTCTGACGGAACAGCCGAGAATTTGCGATACGGTTTGTCGAGGATGGAGTGCAATATCTTCAAAACTGACTTGGTAATGTCATTCCCAGATATTCCAAACCTATAAAAAAACAAACAAACGATGATTAAGAATCGATAACTAAACAAAAAACATTATTAATTAGATAGAAAGAAAATAAAAATATTACCAAGTAGATCACAAAATGAGGAGCTGTGGATCGAGAACTGTGAGTAATTCTCGTCTCGGCTATTGGACTAGCTCCTCAATGGTCATGAACGGAGGAGGAGCTTTACTGTGACTGTACGGAATAGTAGGCGCAAGAGTACTCGGGCTCGGAGTTGCGGAAGTGCTCCTCCGCCTGATTGCCTCGAACCGCCAGGACGTTCTTGATCGAATTGACCGTAAGACCTACAAAAATAAAAACAGAAAAACCGAATCATTTAAAAAAACATCTAAATAATCATAAATATTTTTCAAAAAAATCAATAAATTTTTTAAAAAAATACATTTATAATTTAAAAAAAAAAATACATTTATTGAAAATGTTTTTAATAAATAAATATATAAAAAAACTTTTTACAAAATAGAATTATAAAAAAAGTTTTAAAAAAATATACAGTATTTATAAAAAACGTTTTAAAAATATATTTATAAAAACCTTTTACAAATTAGATTTATAAAAAACATTTATAATAAATATATTTATAAAAACGTTTTTACAAAATAAATTTATAAAAACGTTTTTACAAAATAAATTTATAAAACGTTTTTAAAATTAACAACAAATCTAATCGAGTAACCTAAAAATATAATCAAACATTCAACCTAATTTTATCAATATAACCACAAAACTAATCTAACAACCTAAAAATTACAATCACAAAAAATTACAATCTAAAAACTAACCACAATCAAACCTAATTCCAAAACTAACCATAAATTTATAAAAAACCAACCACAATCTAACCTAATTCCACAATCAAACCGAAAATAGTACTTACATAATTGGCGGTGGTGGTGAGCGGTGGGCGGCGGCGAGCTCCGGTGGCGAGGAAGAAGAAGAGAAGAAGAAAATTGAGAGTAAGGAAGAGAGAAGAAGTAGAAGAAGAGAGAAAGGAAGAAGATATCGGAGAAGAGAGAAGGAGGAATCGGAGAAGAGAGAAGAAGAAAGAAGAAAATGAAAGAGAAAAACATGAATCACAAAAATAAGTATACTCGTTTCCGACGGACCCGTGCCTTCGGTAATCCATCAGAAATCGAATTAATAAACCGCCTAATTTTTTTTTTCGTTTGGCGGTTTAATTTCCCGGGTAAATTTCAAGGTCCGTCGGAAATCCCTCGGAAAGACCTTGATATTTTGATGTTTACACTTAGCATTTTTCGAGTGTAAAACAATAAAATATCAAGGAATTTCTGAGGGATTTCCGACGGTTTTAGTGTATATGGTTTAGATTTTTAAGATTTCAAACAATTTAGGGTTTAATAACCATTAGTGTTACATACTAATAAGAAAAAACTTTCAAAACCAAAGAAAACAAGTAATTCTGGATTTCGTAACAATCGATCGACGAACGAATTCAAACTTTCATAAAATCACATAGAACATATAAGGACACTTACGTGTTTGTGTAAGGTTTCAATTAAAAACTACAAAATATTTGATTCTTAAAACCATTTCACATAAAGTAGTTTTAATTTGTTAATTCTATATTTATCAAGAACAAACATGTTAAAAATCCAGCAAATTTGAGGATTATTACCCTAATCCGTTGGAAATCCCTCGGAAATTTCTGAGGGATTTCCGACGGATTCAGTTTTAGCACATCTTGATCGGTTTGGGGATCGGTTTCAAATCGATCCCACTTGTTAGTTTCTCCCATCGATTCAGTTTTAGCCGGGGATTCTAAATTCAATCGGAAATTTCCGACGGATTTCCGAGAAAATTTAGAATCCCCGGCTAAACCTGGATTCGTACTGACATTCCCCCGGCTTAAACTGAATCCGTCGGAAATCCCTCGAAAATAACTGAGGGATTTCCGTCGGATTCAGTTTTAGCCGGGGATTCTAAATTCACTCTGAAATCCCTCGGAAATGTCCGACGGATTTCTGAGGGATTCAGATATATTTCCCGGGATTTCCATTCTAACAGGGAAAAAGTTTTTTAAAATGGCAAATATATTGAAATTGAAAAACATGATATAATAATTCAAAAAAAAGTTTATCAAACTCTGTTTTGAAATATATAAAAAAAATTTTATTACATAATTAATTACTATGAGTCCGATGAATAATCTGACGTAGCTGAATCAGAATCCTCGTCAAATTCGCCGATCTCTTCCTCAGAATCCTCAAATACCTCGTAATCCTCGTCCATGGTGAAATCAACCACGAGGTCAACTTCAAGAGAATGCTCGATCGACCCTAAGTTACCAATTGCGTTTTCCTGCAAATGGTCGTGGAAACACCCTAAACTCTTTCCTTTGGGTGTCTCGACGTAACAATAATCCAAGGGTCTTGGTTGTTCCTAACCCGGGGGTATCAAATGTAGGAAACATGATCCGTTTGTGAAGCAAGAATGAAATGATCGTATTTCTGAAGTCGCTTTCTAGAGTGGACAGATGTAACACCAAATGCGTCATGACGTAGACTTTCCACTGGATTATACCAATCGCAGTAGAACACAATGCACCTCAGGTTGATCATTCCCGGATAATGGACCTCCAATATTTAGCGGAGGACACCGTAGTAGACAACTCCTCCAGATTAAGACGATATACCAGAATTACAAGTTGTCTTTGAGCTTCTTTCCCGATGAGCCTTAAAAGCATACCCTCGGGTGCAATACATCGGATAAGACTTTGCAATAAACGTCGGGCCTTTCACCATCTCAACTAACCATGTCGGAAACAATATCTCTCTAGCAGTCATCTGAACAACCTGTAAAAATTGCATGTGGACTATAATCAACATAATGTTTATATAAGGAAGTTATACACTTTAATTATATAATAAAGCATCATTTAACACTTACATAATATTTCAACCAATCACCAAAATCATTCTTTTTGTCGACAGCCAGCTCATCCTCTGTGTAATTTGGATACCAATCGCGTATTTGGGCCATGAATATCATGTGCATGAACAAATGCATTAGAAAATAGCATTAGTAAAGTTTGTTAACTAATTAAAAAAAAATTAGGTACCTCTCATATTCCAAAACGTCGTCGCAGTTTGTCAGAATATACATATGTAAGTGCTTTTGCTCCTCCTCTGATAGTCGCCGATCCTTGCCTTTTCCACTTAGTCGTCCAATCCAAGTAAATATATTGGGGACATATACATGATAAGTAGTTCTTTTCCGTCCATCATCATGCCGTGCGGGATGTCTACTTTTTGTTTGGACTTGCGCTGGAAAGTAGTAGCCGGCAAAGTTGGAAGTTTCTTCATTAATGCTCTGCGCGATAATAGAACCCTTGGCTCTAGCAAGATTTTTCACCTTCTTCTTTAGGTGGAACATATACCTCTCAAAGGGTACATCCATCGGTATTGAACCGGCCCACCAATTGATGTTTCTCGAGGGAGATGAATAGGAAGATGTTCCATAACATCAAAAAAGGCAGGAGGAAATATTTTCTCGAGGTTGCAAAGGAGAACCGGTATGTTTTCCCCCAGATTTTGGATTCCGGCTGATGTGATCTCGTGTATAGATCCCGAAAGAAAGCATTGATCCTTGCATATATAGTAGACATACAAAATTAAATAACTTCAGATTAACAAATAAAAATATGGTAACATATGTAATAGTGTAAATGTACGTACCTGCAATAGCTCCATGGACGTTTATAGGAAGAAGACCTTCAAATGCAAATGGAAGGAGGCGCTGCATGACAACATGGCAATCATGACTCTTCATCCCAGAAAAATTCCCTTCTGAACTATCAACGCAATTACGAAGGTTAGATGCATATCCGTTTGAGAATTTGACATTATGCTTAATCCAATCGAAGAACTCTTCCTTTGAAGTTGCATCCAACCGGAAAGCAGGGGCAGTGATTTCCTGTTCGCCATTACATGCAACTCCTTATGGGAAAATATCTGGCAAGTCCAATCTGGCCTTCAAATTATCTTTCGTCTTTCCTTGCACATTTAGAACAGTGTTCATGATGTAGTCAAAAAATTTCTTTTCAATGTGCATCACATCTAGATTATGGCGCATCAAATGGTCCTTCCAATATGGCAAATCTCAGAAAATACTCTTCTTGTGCCAATTGTGGTACTCGCCATAACCGTAACAGGATAATGCCCATTACCCCCGCATGAAACTGTCATCTCAGCACCAAAATCTCTCAACTGAATCATAATATAATTCTCATCTAACTCAGGAGGTGGACCATCAAAAACTTTTTTGTTTTTTCAAAACAATGTTGTGTTCCGACGATATGGATGATCATGCGGTAGAAATCGTCGATGACAATCAAACCAAGAGGTCTTTCGTCCGTGCTTCAATTGGAACGCATTAGTGTTATCTTGACAATACGGACAGCCAACCTTCCATGCGTCGACCATCCAGATAGCATACCGTATGCTAGGAAATCACTTATGGTCCACATAAGTACCGCACGCATCATAAAATTCTGTTGCGTAGAAACATCGAACGCTTCAACACCATTTTTCCATAACATTCTCAACTCATAAATTAATGGCTGCAAGAAAATATCAAGGGATCACTTAGGATGCTCTGGACCGGGGACGAGGATGGTGAGGAACAAAAACTCTCGTTTTATGCACAAAGTTGGCGGCAAATTGTAAGGTGTGACGATTAATGGCCACAACGAATATTGCCTCCCATTCTTTCCAAAAGGGTTGAATCCATCCGTAGATAACCCGAGGTATATGTTCCTTGGCTCACACGCAAGACTAGGATAAACCTTTTAAAAATGTTTTCATGCTTCTGCATCTGAGGGATTCGCAATCTCTCCATATGAGCTATGTTCTGCATGCCATCTCATACATCATGCCGTGCGCTCCGATTGATATAACCTCTTCAACCTATCAGTTATGGGCAAATACCACATCCGTTTATGTGGAACATGTACTCTGCCATATGTATCTTGATACCGAGTTGTGAAAAAAGCGACACTTCAACCGGTTTTTTTCCTTTCTCCAAGAGATCATACAGTTGTCGATGCACACATTATCATCTGATACGGTAATCCAAGACCATCTACAAGCATCTGAATATCGTAGCATGAAGCAGGTGAAATATTATCTTCAGGTATGATATCTCTCACAAAATCAGCAATCGCATCTCCACAATCTTCGGCTAAGTTGAAATCCGTCTTTATAGTCATCAACCTACTTGCAATTGATAGAGGCGATATTCCATCTCTACATCCTTTGTATAATGGTTGCTTATACGCATCTAGCATATCAAAAAAACTTCCGCGCTTCTAAATTTGGTTCCTCTATCATGTTACCATCCTCACCATGATACAATGCTATGTTTTCACGAAATGCATCATTCACCATCTGAATAGTACATGCATTTACATCTACTTCTGGTGTTGGTTCCTCTAACCCCACATGAAGTACTACCAAACATATCCGATGTGCTACCATAATATTGCACCATTGAATCAGTTTCTCCGTGGGTATATCAAATCTTGTAACCAGGCAAAAATACAGTCCTATATAAGTGTTTCCAGACTTCCCTAACAGAGACTAATCTATGATTCTGACATTTAGTACAAGGACGATACATTTTACCGTATTCCGATGTCATGTTATTGTTTGACGCAAAGTTCATGAACTCCTCCACACCTTGTGCGAACTCATCCGTCAATTCCCCTGTCGCGGGATCACGCGGGGTTTGTCCATCCACGATCGAAAATAAGACATTGTGTAATTTTTGTTGTTGTGTGTATGTTGTGAACGAGGGGGAGACATATTTATAGAGAAATATTCAAGGACTTTCCGACGGATTTCTGAGGGATTTAACGGCTATATAATGGCTATATAATGGCTACTACAACGGATATATTGTCGTCGAAAATCGGTCGGAAATTCCCCACCGATTTTCTGACCGATTTACGAGGGAATACCGGCGAATACCGACCAATTATTTAGGAAATTATATTCGCCGGTATTCCCTTGATAATCCATCGGAAAATTCTGACGGTTTGAAAGTCGTCAAAAATGCCGTCGAAAATCGCAGTGTTTTCTTGTAGTGTTAGTCAAACAATAGTACCATCATTACTTTGAATCCTTATAACTATGTACTAAGAGCACCTCCATCGGCAGGTTCAGGAAGGGTTCTTAACAAAAAAAAAAAAAAATAGAAAATTTATGAACAGTGTAAGAACCGGTTCTCAAATAACAGTTTTTAGAACCAGTTCTTAAGGGGGTTCTTACACTGTTCTTAGTCACGTGTCACTACCTAATTCGCCCGAGATTTTTTTTTTCCCAGATTTTTTTTTTACTTTTTCTTAACTTTAACTTAAAAAAAAATATTTTTAACTATTTTTTAAAAAAAACTTTTTCTTAACTTCAATTTTAAAATTTTAAACTTTTTTTTACATATTAATGAATTGGAATCTTTACATATTAAACTTTTTTTAAGATTCTAAAATTCTAAACTTTTTTTTCCTGAAGCTTCGGCAATATTTTGTATGTTTTAAAATTCATGAAATGCAATATAATTTTGGTTTTATAAAATATAGTATGTTTATAATTTTTTACAAAATAAATTAAACTTAAGAAAATTAAAATTTTTTTAAGATCCCCTAACGAAGTTCACCATGAAAAAACTTAAAAAGTTCTAAATTTTTAAATAATCAAAATTTATAATAAAAAAATTGGTAAGAAATGGGTTCACCGTTGGAGATGGTCTAATAGCCTTCATTCGAGAGGTAGTATATATTATTTCACATCCTCTGTGTCCCGTGGGCTATGTGATATATGTTTTATATGCCCCGTGGGCCATGTGATATATGTTTTATGTGCCAGAGGAAAAATAAACTAATGTTTACAAAAAAATTACTTAAAAGAATGGAGATGCAAAATTAAGTTGAATAGAATCACACAAATGGAATGATAAAAATATGCAAATAATGTTAGCCGCTTTCTCGATAGATCCGATTCTCTTTCCCTCGTTGTTTCATCGTAAACCTAATATTCGAAACATTTTTAAAACTTTGGACAACAAACAAGCAATGTGTAACCTACTACTTTTACTCCGATTAACAATATTTTCACTCCAATTTTTGATAATGTTGGTCGAGTCAGGAATGGTCTCGACTACATTTTATCAACTAATATTAAACAACCTCTAGTTTCGGCTTAAGGTTTGACCTAGAATACCCTAATTAAAATACAATCCCGCAATTAGAACACAATATACGAACGGTAAATTTAGAACACTTATCCCATTTTTGTATGTTTCGATGGGACTTAATAAATAAACAATAAATGCTAATTACGAAAAAAGAAAAAAAAAATTCAAGACCGGACTACGTACGATTGATGAATCCGTTTTCTTCCTAAAAACGACCTCCGTATCTAACCCGAAGCCGTCGACATTTCGTACATGAACCACCTCCGATCGTCGGAACAGCCTCACCAACGCCTCTACACTATACAGATCGTTCGCCGAATACTTATCCTCCCGCGTAGAGAGAGAGAGAGCCACGTGTAACACGCATAAACCTCCTGGCCTCAGAGCCGTTCGTTCTCTCCAACGAACTTCTCCGGGTAAAGCGCATGATCGAACACGTTGGAGAACTCGAAATCACAAGTCTCATCATCGAACGGCTGGTGATGAAAGTCTCCTTTGACCACCAACGGTGGATACGGAACCAAATCCATCCCGACCGAGTCGGTTACGCCCCACACGTTTCAGCGCCTCCACTTCTTGCCCGACTCGAGCTCCGACGCAGAGACATTTAGAGGCGTTGGATAAGAGGCCTTGACGTTTCAAATCTTGGAAGAATCTTGAGAACACTTTGATCTTATGGTCCCAATCACGTGTCATCCATAACGTACGAAGTCTAGGATTAAGTGTCTTGTTGAGCTGTCGTTGGATGTAGTAATCGTAAGACGTGTAACCGGGTCGGATCCTGATGAGATATTTTTGGACGGTGAAAGAAGTTTTGTGTTGCTGTAGAGAGAAAAAGAGGATGATAGGGAGAGTGAGGAAGATATAAAGACGAAGAGATATTCCAGAACCGTCTTTGATTGCTTCATTCTCTTTTTTTTTTCCTCAAACACAAACCTCTCAATCTCTCTCTTTCTAGTACATGTTCATCGAAAATGAAGGGAAGAATAAGGTGAAGTTGAAGGCAAATTGAGAATGTGACAGCTAATGTATATACGGCACGTGCCGAATGGTAATGCTTGGTTATTTAAAGATGGAGTTTTAGTTAAGAGGAGAATAAATAAAAATGAGTATTAGTTAAGAGAATAAATGAATAATGAGGAATTATAAAGTAGAAAGTGCGTGAGAAGGCAGCTTTTAATCTCAGTCTTCGATTTGCTTAAAAAAGCATGCAGCTCATTTACTAGAGACTACAAGATTGGTGTTAACGTGAAGTGATAATTTCCGATTTCATCATTTTCATAATAATACTTTGAACGAGCTCAGTTTTGTAACACAATCTATGTAGTCAACTTGTTCAAGTCACCCTATATCTAATTTAATCATAAGCAAAATGAGAAAGTAGGTCAAATCAATCGAACTTTTTTTTTGTTGTGTTTGTCGTAAATCGACAATTGATCTCTCGTCGGAACTTGAATTGTCACGTAAAGCCTTTGAATATAAAATAAAATAAAATTAAGACAAGGTAGATTTATTTACTTCTCTAGATCATTAATATGTATTTTTGCTGGAGATGTGTGAACTAAACAAAAGTATGGATTAAAGATTATCATTAGGGTTTGGTCTAAAGAAGTGTGATTGGGTTTGGTTAAACAACTGAAATTCAATACTGAATTATGAAAATAGAGGTTTATTATATGCATAAAAAGAGCTCTTTCTCTCTCTCTTCTCTCTCACTTATCTTTCAGAGATAAGGCAGTCGCAACAATTCTGTCGCAAATTTGTGAATAAAAAACTATCAAAATTTTGTCTTAAAATCGTTGCAAATGTGCAAAACTGTGTCAAATTGAGATTGTTTATTTTCATCAAAAATCAGTTTCAAACCCATATTTGAAAAATTAATTTATAAAATGGATTGTGAATGTTAGTTCTAATGCGTACGCGCTTGAAAGTCACATTTAGATATATATAATAGCGTCCACATGATGGACCGACCAAACACTACAAGAAAACTCGCCATTTTGGACGGCCATATCCGTCGGTTTTCTGTCGGAAACAGCCATTCCAGACGGATTTCTGACCGATTTTGGCCATCGGTTCTATCTATTCGGAAATCGAAATCCGTCGGAAATCCCTCAGAATTTTCCGACGGCTTTCCGAAGACAATTTTACCCGACGGTTTTCCGAGGATTACTCCATCGGGGATAATTCCGAGGGAATTCCGAGGACCTGTCCGTCCGGGACAATTCCGAGGGAAATCCGAAGACCTGTCCGTCGAAGATATTTCTGAGGAATTACCGACGGCCTAATTTCCGACGGATTTCCGAGGAATTTAGGATCAATCGATCTAAAAAGATATGATCAATCGATCCATATCAGTCGGAAATTCCCGAGGGATTTCCGACGGATTGAAAAAAAAAAATTTATTTAAAAAAAAAATAAATTATGGGTTTATTTATTAAATAATTTATTAAAAACAAAAACAAAAATAATTAAATAATTAAAAATCTTATAAAATTTAATAATTATTAAAGGTTTTCTAAATTGTTGGAAAACGATATTTAAAAAAAAATACATCAAAGTAAATCAGGCGGGAAATCATCGAACTTCGATTTAAAGTAATCCGCCAATTTCCCGCTCTTTGTCTTCTAAGTCGAGAGCTCTGCCTCCAAAGACAGGACCTTCTCTTTGAACTCTTCATTTTGCCGGATAATCTCTGGATCCGTCGAAAAACCACCCGAATAAGTTGAGCTATGTTTAAACCAGTGGCTCGAAATTATTAACGTCGAATTCAAACTTTTGAGCTATGCGCTCCAAATGCTCAACTGCCACTCTAGAAGCCATCTCAAATTCCCCTATCTAATTGACGTTCAGCTTGCTCCAAGTGCACCAGCCATGACAACAACAATTGTTGTGCCATCACCAATTTCATAATCCTGACTCCGTGACAGTTCAACCATTAGTTTCGCAATCTGGTTGTCAACATCCATTTGCTCCAAGATG
Organism: Eutrema heterophyllum; assembly: GCA_002933915.1. Lineage (NCBI taxonomy): Eukaryota > Viridiplantae > Streptophyta > Magnoliopsida > Brassicales > Brassicaceae > Eutrema > Eutrema heterophyllum. Next base: position 1,512,678 of record PKMM01048317.1, on the reverse strand, counting down.
GTTGCACCATCGTTGGCTGGAAAAACAAAAATGGAAAAGTTATAAAAAAAAAGCAAAAAAACGAGAAAAAATTATGCTTCACAGAAACCATGTTTTACAAAAAAGCAAAAACTGCGTAAGTGAAATGAGCTCCATTTCAATAGACATTGTAAGGCAAGAATGAAAAAGGTGTACACAAAATACCATCGGTTGTTTAAAGAAACCATGTTTTGCATATCCGGAAGATAAAAAATGCGGCTCTATACAGTAGCAAATGATGTTAGGAGTTTGACCAATATGAAAATTTTCCATGAAAAATGAACTTGATTTGAATAGGATTCGTAAAACAGAGTTTACATCACGTGAAAATTGCAGCATTTTTCGTAATATTACAAGAAAAAAAGAGACCGAATTTTCAATTCAACGCTACCAAATGAGGAATTCATTAGCAGTTAAGCTCGCAGACATGGCGAATCAGCGAAAAGCTAGATGGATCCATTCATCAAACTACTAAAACGCCACAGTAAACCCTACTCAGGTAGACAAGAATAAAACTAAAATCCAAAAGCAGATATGAAATCAAAAGGTGAGAAACGAACTGATGGTGACGTCTCCGTCAGGTCCCTGAAGCATCTTGTCCATCCCCTTAGGTCCGAGAGAGGAGATTTTTCAATTATAAATGGAGATTTTCAATTGCTTTTAAGGTTTCTCAATCAATTTGCTTGTTCCTATCTCTCTTTTTCCAGGACTTTATCATTTATATAAGCCATTGTCAAACTCTAGTTAAGATTATGACTGATGTGATAATGCTAAAACTCTAGTCCTCTTTTGAATAATGCTGACTGTCAATGCCAAATTCTAGTTCTTTTAGGATTCAACTATCTTTTCAAAAAGCTAAAACATTAATGTTTTTGGAGCTATGATATTTGGAAGTGCTAAATATTGATTCTCTTAAAATTAGGATCCTTAGTTATTGCTAAGTTTAGTGTTTGCACATATCTTGTTAAGATTAAGATCTTGACAAATATAGTGTTTGCACTGTTGGTCTTCTAATCCGTTTTGTGGATATAGTCATAACATAAAGCACAAACTTAAGGATTGATGCACTAATTGTTATCAACAGAATTCAAAAAATCAATTCTAAAACCCATAAATAAATTAAACTTTAGTATATAATAAACTTTAAACAATTTTTGTTTCTACATAATTTCACACCATGTTTCTATAATAATAATTTGCCATTATACATGTACCAATGATAATTTGTGGTATGGAAACTATTAATTTAGTATTGGCAGTGTTTTGAGTTTATGGAATAGTTCTTGATTATTTTTATCTTTGTAATCATGAGTTTTGATTGGTTTTGTATGTGGTATAATGGTTTGTATTTTAACTTGTTTTAGGTGGATAATATCATGTATTTGTCCTAAAACCCATTTTTTCAAATGGAATAATTGTCTCTCATTGTTCACGAGTATTGGTGGTGGAGAGGTGGCGCTTCACCGTCTCCAAATCCCGATGAAAACCGTGGTCACCGTCGAGTTCTCAGAAGTAAACAAAAACATTTTGAAGGATTTTTGAGAGCAAACTAACCAGAAAAGAGTTTTTATCGAGTTTCAGACGTCTAAAACCTAACTAACAACAAAACTAAAGAGTTGATGAAGCGGTTTGGTGGGGTTGATCTCGTTATTGGAGGAAGCCCTTGCAACAACCTCGATGGTGGGAACATATTAAGTCGGAGTGGTCTTGAAGGTGCATAATATTCGTGATTTTTTTTAGTATTGCCGAATTCTGGAAGTGGTTCGTGTCACAAAAGTTATAAAGTTTTACTTTTTTATAAATATGAGAGAAATCTGTAATTATTATGTTCATGTATGGCTTTGATAACTTTTCTCTCATCAAATTCCATCGCAAGGAAATGAGCAGTAGCATTACCAAAATTTTCAAATTATATCAACATAGAACTCTATTACATAATCAACCGACTTTATCAGAAAATTACATATTATTTCACACATGTTTATATCATTTAACCAAAATCAAATTTATTTCACTATATTGCTTATTCATAGTTGATGTGTCAAAACTTGGCGTTTGTGCAATACTTGTACAACCATGAAGCGGAAAATTTAGAAATTAATGGTAATGATAAACTGTAAAAAGATACAAGGTGTAAAGATACTCTAACCATGATCGGGCGTGTTTGATTTGCGAATCTTGGTGTGTGCCACTTGCGTTTCTAGGGTTCCATCTAAAAATTATTGGTAATGAATAATCTCTCGTTTGTCTACAGTAATCGATACGTGTCTGATCAATCAATTACGTGTTTGATTTATGAGCTCCAAGTTTTTCCAATAAAGTTTTTCCAATAAACATATCAATGAATAATCTCTTCAAATAAACATATCAATGAATAATCTCTCGTAGACGATCAGTAATCGATACCTTGTACTCCTGTGATCTTTGGGAATTATTATTTTTTTGTTTTTGTTGGTTCTGAAAAGTGAGAGAGAGAGATTGAAACTAAAAAAAGACCATTGGCGGGATTTACAATTTTTTCCCAAAAAATGGGCGGACTTTTTAAAAATTTAGGAAAAAATGTTATTTACTGTTGTAAAAAGGTTATTTATTTGTCTCTTTGGACGCGGCTTTATTTATTGTTATTATTTATTTGATTTTTTTATGACATGAATTAAATTATAAATGATGAGACTTCATTTGATTTTCTTTTCTTTTTTTAAATCAAATAATTAATGTCATTGATAACGGGTATGTATTTACTCTTTGTTTAAAAAGACTTGATTTGATAAACTAGATTTCCACGTAAAATAAACCATTAATTCTCTGGGTCACGATGCTCGCCGTTTTGGGCTCATTCCAAGAAACTTATCTTAATTGACTCATTATATGTTTTATATAACCTGTATATATCTATATTTTCCGGTTACTTTTTTTATTGCGACAATCTTCTTATAACTAGCTAGCATAACAAATTTAAAGTTTTAAGATAGCACAAATGATTTTGCGTTTTGATATTTAAAATGATAACACGGGTTCATACACTAGTTTTCACTAATAGGCTTAACGCTGATACTTTTCAAAAAATAAATTGAAATGTTAATTTACTTACAACTATTTGTTTATAATTAGCCGAAAAGCTGTCGTCGTACGGATTTTTTAAAATTAACAATTTGTCGTACGGATTAATGTAACAAATTCCCAACATAGTTGGTTTAGTCGGTACCACAATACGTATGATTGATAGCTTCAACAACGGACGACCCATCGAACTTCTACGATCTACTAACTAAGTCGACCATTCTACAATTACTTTGAACATTCTTAACCACTAACAATTGGATTTAGAACCTCTTTGCACATTCTTATATTAGTTTAAATTTGTTGTCATTGATTTATTTCATCTTTATTAATGTACATTTTGTGACATTACCTCGATCCACGTTTTGATCATATATCAAATATATAGATAATGTGTGTTAAAAAAGCATAGTGTGTGTTTTTTTTAAACTGAATTCCGTTGAAAAGGAGTTTACATCCGGAGCCCTAATTTATGCCAATTAAGATGTTATGACTTTAAAATATTATATTCAGGATTCACATTTACAAATTCTTTCTGTCTTCGTCACTAAAGCAGGGATGTTTTTGAACAATTAGAAAGTATATGGTTTTTCAAATGCTTTCTGTAAAATGTAGGGGCTAGCTATAAAAACAATATCTTCCACTATCATAGACCATGCACGTATATATAAATAAGCCCATGAAAAATACAATCTCGTGTCTTTTTTTTTTTTGAATTGAAATACATTCTCGTGTCTTGGTGATCGAAGAATCAAAATCAAGCATGGCTCAAGCCTCTTTTGTCTGCCTTCTCCTCAGTTTTTCCATCATAATCCTTTCTAATGCAGCCGGTTAGTTAATCAACTACTTTACGTTTTTAATTAACTCAATTTGATTTCTATGCAAGTGGATTAGACTGAATTTGAGTTTGATGGGGCTTGGTTTCAGACATAAATATAGACTGTGGTCTGTGGATCATCAAGCTCGCACATTGATGCAGACAACAGAACGTGGGTGGGAGACACAGACTTTGTAACCACCGGTTTGACGTCCACATTTAAACCATTAATCAAAACCGCTGATTCTCTAACCACACTAGCTCCGGTATTTTCCTACGGGGGAGACCAACTAGTGGCGGAGCCAGAAAATCAACTCACCGGGGTCAGGCCCGGCTTAACACGGTTGGGGAGCCTTGGGCAAATTATTTTTTTTGGGGCCCTAAATAAAAAAAAAAAAATTTGGGTTTTAAAACAAAAAAATTAAAAATTTTTGGCCCTTAAACAAAAAAATCTGAAACTTCAAAAGTTTTTCAAAATCGTCATTTGCAGATAAAATAATATATATATATCAAAACTAAATTTTTTTTTTTAAGGGGCCCATTATGCCCGTGAGATCTGGGACAGTCGAAGTGTTCGCACTTGTAGTTAAGCCGGGCCTAACTGGAGTCATAAAAACTATTAATTAAAAAAATATTAAAATACTATGATAAAACCATAAAAATAGAATGTCGTTGGGGTCAATATTTTTCTTAACAAAAATAGAACTAAATTTAAAAAATTTCTTACCATTTTTTTTAAAAAATTCACTGGGGTCGATTGACCCCTATGACCCTTAGCTACCTCCGCCTCTGAGACCAACTGTTACTCCAACATTTCGGTCGATAAAGGTGGGAAAGTGTTAGTTAGGACGAGATTCAACTATGGGGACTACGATGGAGAGGACAAGGCTTCCAAGTTCGATGTCGTGTACGATGGAAAACATCGAGATTCGGTCATCACGACGACATCGATCAGCGGTACTCGGTGGGGACTACGACCAGGGGCAGAAGCAGTAAGGGGATATAGTTGGTAAAGGGTCGTAACAACGATTTTACATCAAAATATCGAATTTCTGTATAGGCAATCCGTCGTAAATTCGTCGTAATATGAAGATGTAAATTTGTTGGTAAGTCGATGTAAAAGTAAATCGATGTAAATCCGTCGTAAATTATAAATTGATGTAAACTCTAAGTCGATGTAAAACCGATGTATATAATATATATATATTATATANAATTATAAATAAAATTTTAAATTATAAATAAAAATTCAAAATACAAAATACAAAATAAAATTCAAAATACTAATGATCATCATTTAGGTCGATACCTAAGTCATCAAAAAGCTCCGCGTCCGATCTCTGCTCCAAATCCGCTCGTTGTTGCGCGAGCGGATCAATCGGGCCCGATGTCGATGCTTGCTGCTGCTGCTGCTGCCTTAGTGTGGTTGCCAAAGCGGGGTTACTCGCGGCAAGAATATCAAAGAGAGAGTTGTACGAGTTGATCGTCTTATCGTACACTTGGATCTTCTCATCGTATACCACCTGCTTCGCCCGCAAAGTGCTGATCTCGGAGTGGGCGGTGTTCAACTCGTTCCGCAACTCAACCGGATCCTCAAACGGATGATGTGTGGAAGACAAGGCGACGACACTCTCTCAGATCGATCCCATCCATAAAATTATGCTTTTTTTCTTAGGGACAACCTTAAAAAAATAAACGTTAAATTTAATAAATTGAATACAAAATAATTCTGTAAAAATAAGATTTGATTATTATTACCTCTTCGTATATCTCGTCCATATGGGCTGTGGTCAAAGCCGCAGTGGATTGGACCGAGCTACCGCCATGTGATAGCTGCTGAGAGAACTGAGTTTGACGCTCAGCGATCTTTGCATGCACGTCATTGTAGACCTTCTCCGCTCGAGGATCCACAAAAGAGCCGTCTTTCTTTTTGTGAGTTTCCTTAAAAACTATGGTCATTGGAGGAAGTTTGCATCCGTTTGCCTAACCAAACGACATTCTAAAAAAAAATAAACGGTTAATGGTTAATTTTAATTAATAACAATTAAAATCACAAAAATAGAAATTAACGAAAAACATTAATACCATTTGAAGGCGCCTTCCCACAAAAGGCGTTTGACCCGAAGTATGCGGCATAACCGCTAGAAGACCATATGGACCGACAATGCTCCGAGAAGCCGAACACTTAGCAGCCACTTGCTGCGAATGCGGATTCATCCAGTAGGTCTTCAGGCTGTTCCAAACTTCGGAAGACATGCATGGGGGCTTCCCCTCATCGCCCTCAACCTCCCACTTCCTCTTCCAATCGGAGACGGTGTTATTGAGCCGCAATTTTTCCTTCTTTTTAAATTACGTCTTCACCATCTCGTTGATCCCAATGTCCCAGTGCCATTTTTGCTATTAAATAAAAATAATTAATTCTGAAAAAAAAAAAATAGAAACGATTAAATTACCGCGAAACATTTGAACCACGTCTCGATAACGTCGTCCGGAACCGCATACCAATTGTAGTAAGGCTCCTCGAAATAGGCTTTAATGGTCTCAGACACACTCCGTCCGACTTTGTTATTTTTCTTAAACCTGAGAAATAAAACTAAATTTATCAATAAAAAAAATAATTATCCAAAAAAAAGAAAAAAAAATTTAATCTTACGTACCAAAAAGTGTTAGGCGGCCGCCGCGGATCTAACCGGGGTAAACCATTATGATCCAGCGAACGCAAAATATCCTCGACCGTCAATTCCGCATATAACAAAGGGGGTCGAGGTGCTGGTGCTGGTGCAGGTGGAGGTTGCAGCGGCGCCGCTGGTGCGGACCCAGAATCCAGAACCGCGGACGGTGTGGCAGAAGATGACGGGACCTCCGAATTAGCACTCGGTCCCGAATCACCGTCCATAAACACGCGATAGGGAGTTCTACGTGGCGCCATATATATCTAAAAAAATTATATAAAATTAATTAACGAATATCAAAAATATAATCTAATAATTTCAATCTTATCTAATTTCAATCCTATCTAATTTCAATCCTATCTAATAATTACAATTCTAATAATTATCTAATTACAAAAAAAAATACCTTAGAGAGAGAGAGAGCTTTTAGAGAGAGAGAGAGATTGTGAGATTATGAGCGAGGAAGAGAAATCTGAGATCGTATATATAGAGTTTGTTGCCGTCATAATTTCGATGGTAATTTACGACGATTTTACGACGGATCCGTCGTAAAATCGTCGTAATATTGAAACCGAAAATTCAACCAATCATTATTTTTCCCCCACGCGGTAAANCCCCCCCCCCCCCACGCGGTAAAATTAATTTTTCATTACGACGATTTTACGACGGCTCCGTCGTAAAATCGTCGTAAATTACCATCAAAATTACGACGGATCCATCGTAAACTCATCGTAATATAAGAAATCTATACCCTAACCCCTAAATTACAATACACAAATCCGTCGTGTATTAACGAAGTATATTTGTGCATCCAAGACTTCTCAAAGTAAACAACAAATTCAATAACGACGATTGAATCTAATTTATGGAAAATTTCCTTATCTTACATAATACTGTATAATATTCGTTCTTATAAGTTTATTCTAAACATGGATGAAGTATATAATGTAATTGATTTTTGTGATAACTCAAATATTTTTATACAATGAGTAGAGAACTTATGTAAAACAAGCTAAACGATGAAAAACCAAACATATACAACATATTTCAACCCTAAACCCTAAATTTTATGGTTAAGGGTTTACGACGACATTGCGACGATTTAAGACATAATCGTCGTAATGTCGTCGTAAACTTTTAGCCATAAAATTTGAATTCCCGGTTAAGGGTTTACGACGCCATTACGACGATTTAAGACATAATCGTCGTAATGGCGTCGTAAACCCTTAACCGGAATTCAAATTTTATGGTTAAAAGTTTACGACAACATTACGACGATTATGTCTTAAATTGTCGTAATGTCGTCGTAATACTGATAATGCGGAGATAATCGAAGATGAGATCGAAAGGACTCATGGAGGTCTAATATTACCCAAACCATAAAATATCAGGGTTTGGGTAATATTCGACCTTTGTGAATCCTTACGATCCCATCTCCGATTATCTCCGGTCATTTTCCGATTATCCCATATTTGGTATTTCTATTATACAAATTAAGCAATTACAAAAAGCAAATTAATCAGATTAATCATCATCTTCGTCGGGTTCATCATCTTTATTGGGTTCATCATCTTCAGGTTCATCATCATCGTCACTCTCTTCAACCTCATCGGAATCACCTTCTTTTTCTGTGTCGTCAGGTAGATATTCAAGTTGCCTGTTTCGGGGATCAATTAGAAGAACGTTGTCCGTAATCTCTGGTTCTGTAATATGACGGCAAGAATCTTGTTGCATTGGAAGATCGTCAACACCAACAATTTTACCCCTTGGAGCTATTTTAATAACCGATAACCATGTGGGCCTAGTGGTTCGAACTCGCGGATATGGAACGAACGTTACTTGTTCTGCTTGTGATGCTAGGATAAATGGTTCAAACTTGTTGTATCGTCGTGATTTGTTGACGTCGACCACACCAAATTTGTTAATTCGCATCCTTCGACCGACTGTTGGATCGAACCAATCACATTTGAAGAGAACGCATTTCATACTAACCAAGCTGGGGTACTACACTTCGATTATTTCCTGCAACACTGGTACATGATATTTTTCAATTTCAATTATCCAAGTGTACTCATGTCATTGTAGCACTTGAGATGTCAATCCATATGTGGTTAAGATTGCAACACTAAGAATGCAAGAAACTTCTTAATCTATAGCAAATCGTTTGTGGGTTTTTTATGTTTTTTATCGAAAGAAAATAAAAGACAAAAAAGAAAAACACAAAAAGAAAAACGTTGGATCATAGCTTAAACTATTAAAGAGATGATTAACAATTAAACAATGAATAATTTGGAACCATTAAACACTATCTTAGAACATGGAACACAATTCAATTTTTGACTAGTCCACTCCCGTGGTACTAATCACTTCATCGATTACTCGATTAAGCTAAACTCCCGTATGCAATCGAAAATAATTGATGAGCATTATTCATAAGTCCATTAAGTTCACTAAACACCCTAAACCAACTCCTGTAGGCTAGGGATGAATAGCTCACAAAAGGTTTGGTTCAAACAATTCATTGTCTCCTTCCGGATGTGAAATGCCTAAGTTCAAGAAATGAATGAACAATTCTAATCTAGCACTAACACCATTTACTCGAATCTCTCCCTAATGCATGGGATGAGACCAAAAATCTAACTAATCTAAGGTGTAATTATAGTTTGGTTTGTCATGCCAAACAAGAACTACCTAATCTAGGTGTAGTACTATGTTTCGGTTTATCATGTCAATTCTAACATTAGGAACAAACCTAAGTGAAAGATTTATCCAAGATCATCCTAAATCACCATTATCTAACCATCAATCAACCAAATAAAGCCTAAACATGATCTAACAAAAATATACTCAGTTAAATATGAAGAACAACAAAGGAAAATACGTAAACATAATAAAAATACATAAATGAAAGATAAAAGAAAGAAAGGTAAAGAAATCCTTATCTAGAAATGGCATGGATACGAAGATCTTGTCCAAAACTTCAAAAGAGAGTTTATGGAACACATCCATTTCTTAGAGAGAGGAAGACTTTGGATCCTTAGATCTTTACTTGAAAATAAAAGCTAAGAGGAATGTTGTATTTATTATTAAATGAGTGATGTATGAAATTGGATGTTCTACAAATGAGGGATTCCACCCCTTTTTATAGGAGATGATGAATCTTCCTTTTTACAATAAAGATAACTAATATAGATCTAGATCTAGAAAAAGAGATTATGAGCTTGCATAAAGATAAAAGAAAAGTGATAATGTTGTAGCATGATTGTGTCCAGCACTCAATCCTGTATGGGTGGCTTGAAAGGGAATGAGTTGGCTTCAAGGTGGAAAAATTGTGGTGGTGGGGAATGGTGGAAAGTGCAAACCCGATATGCTTGTCATGTCTCTAGTAAATCGATCATATCTTTTGATCCACAGCCCTGAATGGCACGAAACCACTTCCATTGAAACGATTACTCAATTTATTATNAAAAAAAAAAATATGGGTTAGCTTTCGCCGCCGCAAAAACAAAATCTATGAAATTAGGGTTTTCACCGGCGCCAACCGCCGCCAACTGCCGATTCTTCCCCATTGGCCACCGATACCAAGGCAGAAGACTCGCCGGAACCCTCGACAAGCCTCCCCCAAAGTCCAACTCCTTCGCCGTAACCATCCTCCTTCGTCGGGTCTTCTTCTTCTTCATGGAACTAAGACGAAAGGTAAAACGAAGCAATAGGATGAAGGGACTTACCGGAAACACGCCACTCCTCGTCGGAATCAGGCCGGAATCGGTCGGAATCGCGTCGCCTCTCCAAACGTCGCCGTCGCTAGGTTTTGTCGCGAGGTTTGTTTTTTTTTTTTGGAAACCAATTTTTTGCTTCTTTTTTTATTTCAACATTCTTTTTGTTATTTTTTTTTTCAAAATAAATATATCAAAATTAAATAAAAATGGCATATTCGTAATATAATAGAACATATAGATAAAATGGTCATTGACCAATAATTTTAGGTTATTCTAGTAAGACCTCCCTCCCTAGAGGTTAGTCTAGTAATATTTCTTATGAATGAGGTTAGTTTGATGAATTTTCTCTATTTTCTTATTATATATTTTTTTGGAAAATTACTTAGAATACACCTAAAATATCACTATATTACTAAACTAACTCTTTTTATGTTTGAAGAACCAAAAGAAAGAGGATTTTACATATAACCATAACTTCTGTTTTTTAATTACATGTCTGCCATTTAATATTGGGAATTAGATCTGGTAAAAAAAATTGAAATTTTACTGGCCAATATTACTTCTTCTCTCGTTTTTACTTACTGTTCTCACACAACTTTTCACAAAAAAAAATTGTTCATCTCCTCTCATCTCTCTCGGCGACGACGGAAGTCGAAAAGCTTTCCAGAGATTCGTGAGGGTTGTCGACAATTTTGCCAGCAAAACCGGCGGAAGTGTTCTCCTGTTCTTCTTCTCCGATATCGTTTTGTGTTCCTCTTTTCTCTTCTTTCCTTCTCCGATATCATCTCTTGTTCTTCTTCTCCGGTTTCTCCTGTTCTTCTTCTCCGGTTTCCTCTTCTCCTCTTCATCAGTTAAAGTAAATGTTCTTCTCCCTTACTCTTTTTCTCTGTGACTGTTTTTGGTGTTTGTTTGTTTTAGGGAAACTGTATGTCGAACGAAATCAAAACCCTAATTTGTTAAATTTTTCAAATTGAGAATCGTTTCCCTTTTACCAATTTGTTTCGAAATCTAGGGAAGATTTCGGTTTACGATATTGAAGTTAGAATATTTTAATTTGAATTTGCCGCGTTGTTGTTGTAGTTTTACAAGGTTTGGGTAAATTTTTCTTAGGCTGTTTAAAGTTGTAGACTTAAAAGATGTGAGTGGGTCAAACGGTGGATTTGTTTCAGTTGTCTAATTGCAGACTTATTTACATACTGTCATGTAGATTTGTTAAACTTGGGTGATGTCGATGCAAACTTATATTTGATGATAGATATCGTGTAGATTTGTTTAAGTTTTGGGTAGATTTGTTTCAGTTGTGCAGATTTGTTTTCTGTTGATGCAGACTTATATTTGATGATTGATATCATGTAGATTTGTTTAAGTTTTGGGTAAATTTGTTTAACCTGAAATTTGTATATAATTTTTGATGTGGCAGACTTGTTTTATGTTGTGCAGACTTATATTTGATGATAGATATCGTGTAGATTTGTTTAAGTTTTGGGTAGATTTGTTTTCTGTTGATGCATACTTATATTTGATGATATATATCGTGTAGATTAGTTTAAGTTTTGGGTAGATTTGTTTTCTGTTGATGCATACTTATATTTGATGATTGATATCTTGTAGATTTGTTTAAGTTTTGGGTAGATTTGTTTAACCTGATATTGGTAGATTTGTTTGACAATGCCGCATATATAATTTTTGATGTGGTAGACTTGTTTTATGTTGTGGAAACTTTTATCATCAATGGCGTTTGGAAGTGTTGAGAAGACGGTGTCTTATCCCCCGAGATACTATGGTGATAGAAGAATACCTGCTCATAAGAAAAGTATGCACCATTATTGTGTTTTGGGGAACATTGGGATGCTAAAGGATAGTTTGGGTGCTGATGTGTGGAGGTATCTGTCAAACTCTCCGGTCGGTGGCATTGTTAAGCTTGTTGATGGCAAATTCATATGGTCGGCGAAGACGGTCACAATCTGTTGACTCGTTAGTTGGCTACCGAGAAAAACCATGAGATATGGTGTTTGGTTGATGATCAACCAATACGGTTTTCTTTGTGCGAATTTGCTGCAATTTCGGGGATGAATTCAGAGTCGTATGAGGATGCCGGTATCTGTGAAGCTGATCATTCTGAACTATGGGGCGACATGAAGGTGGCTCTAAGTGATGGACCTAGTTGGGATGAGCTGGTTGAGGTCTTAACGGAATGTAGGACCTGGATATATGAGAAGCGCCGAATGGTAGGATGTTTATGCGTTCTTGCGGTTGGCGTGCTTGGGCTGCATCCTGTAACCAAAATTCCTCTGAATTTTGCGAAAATGGTACTTAATGTTGAGGTGTTTGAGAAGTTTCCGTGGGGTAGAGTGGCTTGTGAAAGCCTAATTCAATTTGTGAAATTGGCTGATTACAACAGCACGTCTTATACTATTGGTGGTTTCGTCCCCATTCTTCAAATATGGGTCTATGAGGCAGTTACTATTGTTGGTGAAATGTTTGGGAATAAGATAGACGGTATTGAAGTTCCCTTTCTGTCGTGGCGTGGTTCCCGTAAGCGTTTTGACTTTGATGCCATCATACTTGAAGATAAGAACAAGAACAAGAAGGTATGCATTTTTAATAGCAATTTGGCATTTGTTTAAGGGGTTGTTCAAGTGTAAATAGACTTATTAATTATTCTATGTCTTATGTAGGTACGGGTAAAACATATTTTTGTTAATGATGGTGAGGAGCCAAAACCAAAGTGGACTGATGATATTGATGACGCTGGAGTGGATAAACTGCTTAAAGATATCCTCCGTGATCGTTTGGCCCCTAACGCTTGGAAAGTTGAAGTGAAAAAGAAGGGCAAGCCTAAAGAACCTCTTGCAGAAGGTGACGATGACTTTGTTGAAGAAAGGGTTGCTCGTACGCCAAAGAATGCTGTGAAAAACAATAAACGGAAAGGTGAAACGATTATCAAAGAAAGGGACAAAGTCACAAAGGTGAGTGTGATGTTCTAATTATTGTAGATTTGTTATCTGTAATTGTAGACTTATTGGTAGATATATCTTACATTAAGGTAGACATATTTGCTAGTAGAGTAGACTTGTTATATGTAAGTGTAGACTTAATGGTAGATATATCTTACATTAAGGTAGACATATTTGCCATTAGAGTAGACTTGTTATCTGTAAGTGTAGACTTAATGGTAAATATATCTTACATTAAGGTAGACATATTTGCCATTAGAGTAGACATATGTAGATTTGTCAGATACAAAATAATTACTAACATATAATTCCAAATTTCTAGGTTCGTAGAAACCCTTCAGCTGAAAAGGTGACAGCATCGGTGACAACATCATCCAGACAGAGTGATGGCATGGTGGAGGGGATTATGAAACTTATCGAAGCATTGTCAAGCAAAGTGGAGTCTATGGATAGCAATTTGACCACATCAATTGCTAACTTGAAGGGAGAAGTTGACCGGAAAATGCTTTCAATGGAGGCTAAGGTTGATGGGAAAATTGATCAGGTCCAGAATGAAGTAAAGCTGTTGAAAAATGTGAAGAAAATTGCATCCAAAGAAGTAGTTCACTCCAGTGGCAGTCTGAATGATGACGGAAATAGCAAAGATCCGGTATGAATTTTCGTTATTGAATTTGCGTAATTAGGTGAAGTATACCTTATGATTTAGGAATTGATAGTATGCGTTTTCCCTTGCAGAAAAGAAATGGAGAGTAATATGCTTGATTCCAGGCTTATGCATGTGGTTGCAAAACACTAAATGTTTTCAGTTTGAATTTCCGTTTTATAGCAGACTTTTCGATATAGTTGTTTTCCAAAGAAACCTTGTTGATTCAGTTTGTTTCTGTGTTGTGGTGAACTTGTTATTTCGTACAATAATGAAGTGTTTCCGAATCTTTTTGTCATTGCAATTTGTAGACTTATTGTTACTAGTTTTCGCAAACTTTATAGGAAACAAAATTTCTATTATGGGACACCAAATATCCATTCAGGTAGACTTGTTATATTTAATTGTAGACTTATTGGTATATATATCTTACATTGAAGTAGACATATTTGCCATTAGAGTAGACTTATTATTTGTTAGTGTAGACTTAATGATAGACAAATCTTACATTAAGGTAGACATATTTGCCAAGAGAGTAGACTTATTATCTGTAAGTGTAGACTTAGTAGTCCTCAAATAATTGTAGTTAATGCAGACTTATTATTGTATGTTTTCAGTATACGTTCTTGGGACTTATTTTTTGAATGTTGTTGTCTTTGAAACAGTCGTGGATGGTTATGGAGAAGCAGACATCGGATGGTTTTCCTACGCAGTGTGTTGTGAGAACTGCAAAAGCTGTTGCAAAGGAAAAAGATTTCCCTTCCTATAATGAAACAGACGACTTGATCGACATAACGGAGGAAGTGGCGAAAGCTGATGCAACAATGAAAAAACCTGATTCATATTCTACATTATCCAACTCCTTAGAGCGGGAAAAATGCAAGAAAGTGGACATGGCTTTGGATGCACTTGTAGGTGCACTAGCTGTTGTTGATACACCCGTGGAGAAGCGAAAAACGCAGAAGGCCCCTCCCCTATTGTCTCTTTATCTTGGAAATTCAGCAGTGACGCGCGTGATGAAAAGTGTATTGCAATCTCTTAAAGTATATGATCCGTTTGGGTCTATAAATCCGTCTAAAATGAGACAATTTATGGAGAGGATTCAAGAAGATGAGTAAGTCATTTATTTTGTTTTATATTAACGCTTTAATAATTGATTTCCGTTCTTTCAACTAACGTGTTGTAAATGTCTACCTAATTTAAGGGAGAATCCTATTGGATCTTACGAACCAGGGACAAACTTCTACAAAAGACTGCTGACTCCAAAGGAACATTGGCCTAAGGACGACTCGAAATATGGATGGTTGGGTGAATGCGTAAGCCCTAAAACTCAGTTGGAATTTTTTATGTTGTTATGACTTCTTCGTAGACTTATGAGAACGTTTTAGGAGACTTATTAGATATCGTTTGACATGGTCGTAGACTTATTGATATGTTTGTTATGACATATTTGCCATTAGAGTAGACTTGTTATTTGTAACTGTAGACTTAATGGTAGATAAATCTTACATTAAGGTAGACATGTTTGCCATTAGAGTAGACTTGTTATCTGTAACTGTAGACTTAATGGTAAATAAATCTTACATTAAGGTAGACATATTTGCCATTAGAGTAGACTTGTTATCTGTAAGTGTAGACTTAATGATAGATAAATCTTACATTAAGGTAGACATATTTGCCATTAGAGTAGACTTGTTATCTGTAAGTGTAGACTTAATGGTAGATAAATCTTACATTAAGGTAGACATATTTGCCATTAGAGTAGACTTGTTATCTGTAAGTGTAGACTTAATGGTAGATAAATCTTACATTAAGGTAGACATATATGCCATTAGTGTAGACTTGTTATCTGTAAGTGTAGACTTAATGGTAGATAAATCTTACATTAAAGTAGACATATTTGCCATTAGAGTAGACTTGTTATCTTTAACCTGATTCCTTTTTTTCCAGCACATGTCATCTTTTCAACATTTGCGGGACCCAACTCCTTTCTTCAGCAGCAGGATTGCTTTCCTTGACCAATGTTGGGTTAATTCTTGGCATCACGACTATAAGCAATTTGCCATCAATCCGAAGAACTTTATGTTCCGCAAAACATATGTTGAGGTAATGAACGACGCTTACCCTTACTACACAATAACAAACAAAAAATGGGTGGAGGATGTCAATCATCTGTACTTTGCGCACATCATTAACAATCGGCATTGGATAGTTGTTCATGTTAACTTCGTAAGGAGACACATTGATGTTTATGATAGCATCATAAGCGCCAATAGTGACAAGGAGATTATCGACCAGGTGAAGCCGTATGTGAGAATGATTCCGTATATGTGATACATGATAATTCCCACTTCAATTACCCAAGTGTACTCATGTCATTGCAGCACTTGAGATATCAATCCAAAAGGGTTAAGATTAATGCACTAGAAATACATAAACGTTCTAATCTAAGTGAATCAATAAGGTTTTGGTTTTTTGTCTAACAACCTAATTTAATGCAATAAGAAGACGAGTAAAATGAAATAACTAAGATGATCAAGAATGCTAAAAACGAATCCCGGGATGAAATGTACGATTTCGACTATCTAGAGCTTCACGATGGTGTCAATGCTACAATGATTCATGGGATGCAACTTGTTAAGTAGACTAATACAATTCCTCACATTAATCCCTATGTAAAATTCTAAGTCAAGATCAAACTTCCGTTTGTGAAATAGGATTCTACATGCATTGAAAACAAGACTACTTAGTCAATTAACACCTTAGACAACTACTTCCGCATGCTAAGAATGTAAATCCCTTGATTAGATTCATTGGGGAATTTCATCGAACACCTTCCGGGCGAGAAATTCCCTATGATCTAAACCAACTAGATCAAGGTTGATTTAGCCTTAAGCACTCTAAACAAGGATGAATCAATTATCTATTAAGTCCTAACACCATCGATTCGCCCTAGAATCGCCTAATCTACTTCATCCTAGAACCCTAGAAGATTACTCACTACCCATATTAAACCCAGCAATTTTCTTGGAAGGAATAATAAACATAGAGAGAAAGAGAGAGATGGTGAAACAAATTGGTGCAATTGATTAAAGCTCTTCAAATCCCTTACAAAATCTCTCAAGGAGTTTTTCTTGTGTTTTTAGAACATAAAACTGGATAAACCTCTTCTAATCTCGATTAAGAGACTAAAAGGGTGATTAAAATCGGATCCGGGTCACCCGGAACAAACCGGGTTTGACCCGTTTTTTTGTTGAGTTCGCTGGGCTCGCAGCGACTGGCTCCAGTCGCTATGGCTGGTCGCTGCGAGCTTCTTCGCTGCCCAGAAATCCACAGCGACCGCGTTTGGTCGCTACGTGGTCGCTATGGTTTTGCTGGGAATCTCCTCCATGGTTCTGTAGCGACCGCTTCTGGTCGCTGTGACAGGTCGCTGTGAGTGGGGAGTTCGCAGCGACTGCTTCTGATCGCTGCGTGGTCGCTGTGATATCCCTGGGTTTCGACGGATGGATTTCACAGCGACCCCTCCTGGTCGCTATGCGTCAGTCGCTACGGAACCCCATTTCAAGGTAATGGCAGCGAGTCCTCCTGGTCGCTATGGCTGGTCGTTGTGAACTCCAAAACTCGCCTTTTGACTCCAAATGCACCTGAAAAGACTCCAAAAACCACCAAGACTCTCTAGGACCTACCTAAGACTCACTAACCTCTACTTACTATGCAAGACTCCCTAAAAATACAATGAATGCATGAAATGAGACACAAAACCGAGACGAAATGCCTGCTAAAAAGAGTGAAAATGCATGAATATCAACTCCCCCGAACTTGCCTTTTGCTTGTCCTCAAGCGAACAAGCGGACGAGTCGGAGAAGAGGTTTGAAAGCGGGAGCTCAAATCAAAAGAAGCTAGCAAGGCATTCACCGTGATGTCCTTAGAAAATGATACCATATTGCAAGAACACACATCCATAATTACTCTAACTTCTCTAGGCTTATCGCAACTCCTAATTCTTTTCTCTACACTCAAAATCAAGCATCCAACTACCATCATATCAACCAACTCTCACATTCAATTATTTCAATTAAGGTGCGGTCTCACAAATGGGCAAATGATCAAATCCAATCGGCTTGGGATATATGGCTTTTTGCACTAGTTAATGTGAGTGCATGGAGGTTAATCATCATTTTTGGGTGACTTACTCTCAAAAAGAGGAATGCTATATGTTATGCAAAAGCAAGGAAGATCAAAGACAATTTATGCATACAAAGCACAGCTCGCATTATTCTACCCTCTAGCAAAATGTTCTACCCAAATGAAGATCCCGTAATTTTTCGATTCAGCCAATCATCCCACATTCTTACCCTTTTCTTTTCCAGATTTTTCAACTACTAGAGACATATTATTTGACCCCCATTCTTTTTTTTTTTTTTTTTTTTTTATATGGGGGGGTCGATTTCTTTGGCTTTCTCTAGTGTAGTCCATCTCAACAAGGGCCTATTATTTTCCCATTACACATCCCGCATTTTGCGAGCCCATAATCCCCAAATCCCGCAACCAAATACTTCATTTTTCCGATCCTAATGCTAGCCTTTTTCTTTTCTTTAGACAACTTAGACTAGCTAACAAATGCGAGCTAAACTTTGTCGTCCTCGATACTTACAAGATTTTACACACAATAGCATTATCAAGAAAAGGCCTCACTCAATCAAACAATGATGGGTTGAAACAAATGGTTTGGGTGAAAGGTGGGAAACCATCCTAAAGGTGAGAATGGCCACTCGGGTTATTAGAGAGTGGCAAAGTGAATAAGATAACCCGAGTGTTTTGTCTAACCATGGTTATGCATCACAAGCCCATAAGTGAGAAAATTAAGTTCAAATTAAGTTCAATAGTTCAGGAGTCGGTTTCTACTCAAGCAATTATCAATCAAGACAATGAGTTTCAAGTTGAGAGATCAAAGCACGAAGTTTGCAAGCTTTTCAAGAGGTGTTCAAGCGATATGGTATGATTAACAAGGGCATCACATTGAATGAAATGCTATGCTTTGGCTACTATCATTGCTCCCTATGCATATGCATGCAATGCAAACCTATATGCTTCTAGACTCGATCCTAAAAACGAGAAGATATGTGTGCAAACTACATGGTTTTTGTTTTTTTTTTTTTTTTTTTTGAAAGATGTAATGAAATTTTTTTTTGTTTTTTCGGGTTTTAATCAATGCATGCAAATGAGACTCAAGATGTGTAAAAACAAAACAAGAAACAAGATTAGCTATGGTCCCTCCCCCGAACTTGCTTCACACCGTCCCGGTGTGAGAGTAAATCCGAAGAAAGTACCGTAACAAGATGCAGAAATCAAAACAAAAGAAAGAAAAATATGTACAAGGTTCAGTGTTACCTTCAGAACTCAACGGATGAGGAGGTGTCGAATGAGTAAAGCGGGTTCCCAGAACCGCTCGTCGATGGCGATCTAGGTGCCCTCCTCCTGTTCCTGCGCGGTCTCTGCTCGTAGTATGAGACTCGAGCTGGGTCGTAGGCGACCATGGCACTAGAGGAAGTGCCATGATAAGAGTGTCGCGCATCCAAGTCCTCGGTGGGAGTGGGATCCTCCTCCATATCTGCGGTTGTCTCGCCTTGGTGCTCTTGCCTTGAGGAACTCGGTTCCCTCTCTGTCTCATACTTGTCCATTCTCTTGAACAACTTCTTAATCAATTTGCCTTGCCACTTGTTCCACCGTTGCAAAATCCCAATGTGACGGTGTGCTTCTCTAAGTGCATTGCCCGCAATGGGCTCATCATAAGGCTCAAAGTGGTACCTCGCGCTACCTACTACTTCTTTAGGAGATGCCTGCTCTTGCTGATCAACCGGCGCGGGTGCGTTGCTGTGGACCGGAGTGAAGGGTCCATGCTTAGCAGCATCATATAGTAACCAAGGCTTAGGGCGGAAGAGCAGGTTGTCTCTCACGGTGAATGTGGTGAGCTGGAAGTGTGGGAGAATTACGTTCTTCTTTTCCTTGTTTTCCCCATGTAAGAATCGATACCCATATCCCGTCGCCACTCGTCCTGCTAGGAAATCAGTCTTGACAAGGTGAGGGGCATCGATGCGCTCAATTCTCGCTGAGGTTTCTCCCAAGTTCACCCCACAAGCAAGCAACAACGGAGTGACTAGACCACCCATACTCAACTGTGGCGAAGCATGCTTCTTGGTGTGAATCCAATCCTGGTAGAAGAGAAATCGCTCCACAAGGAAGTGGGCGGGATCGAGTGGTTTCCGCAGTCCCCTTATCCGATTCCCATTGAGGTCAGTCACCAAGTGAGCCCTGATTCCCTCAACGAGGAGCGCCATCTCTGCTTCCTTAACCGCAGCATTGTCCTTTCTTGCAAACAGTGTGTTCGCGAGGAACTTGTGGGCATAGCGAATCGCTGGATGCCTGATGCTGTTAGACTTGCTCGCTCCCTTGACAAACGCCCCTGAACTTATGGCGTTCCACACATTAATGGTCTCCTCGCTACTAAAAACCAACTCAGAAGTTGTACCTTCCACAAACCCAAAGATCTCTCTGATCTGGCGCATAGTCAACTTGTACCCATTCCCGTTGATTTTGAAAGCGATGTAAGCTCGCCTTTCGTCCGAAAAATCTCTCGCAGTGTCATCATAGAATGACAGTGTGGCGAGGAACTGATGAGTGAGTGACTCATATGCCGGATGTGCCATGTTAAACAGACCTCCAAGACCCATATCCCCAAGAATACGCTGCACCTCTACGAGAATACCCAGTTCTGCAAGGAGTTGATGATCTGCCCATCGAGTCTGAGCAAACGCTATGTGTCGGAGCAATTTCAGGAGCTGTGCTGGTGTCGGCTTCGACTTGACCGCTTTCTTTGGAACCGTTTGCTTCTTGGATTTGGATTTTCCAAGTGTTGGCATGTCTCTTTCGCTGTCACTTGCATTACTGCCCTCAACTACCTCTTTCCCCTTGCCCACAGAACTTCTCCTTCTTGTCGACATCTGCACACATTGAAGAACAAAAACACTCAAGAACAAGTTAGTTCAAATAGTCCAATATGTCTACAAAATCGATATATAATTGTATAAACGAATGGGAAAGAGGTGCTGGGTAATCAATCGAAGCTAAAGCAAGTAATGGCAAGCTAAAGCCTTAAGGTTCAACAAATTTCCCCAATAATTTTGCAAAAATCGGATGTAAATAAGCCCAAGAACCCCAATTTTTCAAAACTCAAATTTTTGGCATGAATTCTCCCAATTGACCCACAAAATCGACACTACAACCTTAAGCAAGCATAACCCAAGCATAAACATGCAATTTCTAGCCCTCAATACGAAAATCCCATGATTTTTCTCTTAAAAGCAATTTTCGGATTTGTCAATGGAGGAGAAGAAAATCGGGTTTGAGAGGACATACCTTGGGTTTTGAGAGAGATGGAGTGTCGAAATTGGGTTGAAATCGGCCAGAGAAAATCGAAATCAAGTTTTCCCAAGAAAAAGAAAAAAAAATTTTGAAGCTCAAGAACAATGGCAAAAAACGTGAAGGTGGAGAAGAGGAATCGCGAAAGAGGAGAAGAAAAAGAGATAGGGTGGTCAACATAATTAAATAAACCGGTCCAATTGGTCAAAATCAGACCAAAAATCGAACCAAACCAGCAGTTCAAACCGGGTCAACGCGCGCAGAGGAAGGGTTGACTTACCTGGGCACTCGCAGCGACCGCGTTTGGTCGCTACGTGGTCGCTGCGGTTTCGCTGGTTTTTGGCGGATGGCCTTTGTAGCAACCGCGTTTGGTCGCTGTCATCTGCTCGCTGTGAAAGCCGCGATCCGTAGCGACCGCGTTTACTCGCTGCCCCTTGGTCGCTGTAATCCCCCAGATTTCCCAGATTCGTAGCGACTGCGTTTGGTCGCTATGTGGTCGCTGCGGTTTCGCTGGAATTTGACGGATGGAGCCATAGCGACCGCGTTTACTCGCTGCGTTTTGGTCGCTGCCGAAGAACATCTCCACAGCGACGGCTTCTGCTCGCTGCGCCTGGCCGTTATGACACCCTAAGAGACCTGAAATCATGAAGGAAACACATAAAAAAGAACTAGAAAACAAAACTAAAACTAATATACACAAGGATAACATGAGATTGCCTCTCAAGCGCGCTTGTTTAACGTCACTAAGCTTGACGTTGGGTACCCTTTTAGGCGGGTGATGGCGCGGAGAGTGAAACCGAGGTTCCTTCTTCCACGTGTTGCGAGGCTGAGTACGGTTTGAGTCGATGCCCGTTAGCCGTGAACTCTCCTCCCGTCTTGTTCCACAATGTCACTGCTCCATAGGGTTGTACTTCCTTGACCTTGAACGGTCCCGACCATCTAGACTTTAACTTCCCGGGAAACAGCTTCAACCGGGAGTTGTATAGCAACACTTGGTCTCCAGCTTTGAAACCCTTCTTGACAATCTTGTTGTCATGGAATGCCTTTGTTCTTTCCTTGTAGATCCTCGAACTGTTATAGGCGTCAAGACGGATCTCATCTAGCTCATGCAATTGGATAAGACGCCTCTCGGAAGCCGTCTTGATGTCGAAGTTCAGCAACTTAACAGCCCACAATGCTTTGTACTCGAGCTCAACTGGCAAATGACACGATTTCCCATACAACAAGTTGAAAGGCGTTGTCCCAATAGGCGTCTTGAACGCCGTTCGGTATGCCCAAAGAGCATCGTCCAACTTCTTAGCCCAATCTTTCCTTGTAGTCCCCACAGTCTTCTCCAATATCCCTTTGATCTGCCGGTTAGAAACCTCCACCTGACCGCTCGTTTGGGGATGATACGGTGTGGCTACCTTGTGTTTGACCCCATGCTTTTTAAGCAAGCTCTCAAACACTTTGTTGATGAAATGGCTTCCACCATCGCTAATCACTACCCGTGGCACCCCAAACCTAGGGAAGATGACCGTCTTGAAGAGTTTGATGACCACTTGTGCATCGTTGGTAGGGCTTGCAGCAGCTTCGACCCATTTTGACACGTAATCGACTGCCACCAATATGTACTTGTTCCCATAAGATGATGGGAACGGTCCCATGAAGTCTATTCCCCATACATCAAACACTTCAACCTCCAATATCGGGTTTTGTGGCATCTCATCGCGTCTACTGATGTTACCTTTCCTTTGGCAAGCATCACAAGACGTCACAAAGGCATGTGCGTCCTTAAACTGATTCGGCCAGCCCCGCTTGAAGAACTTTCGTCGCTGTCTTGAAGGATGCAAAGTGTCCTCCATAAGCTGAGCCATGACAGTGATGAAGCACCCCATTCACTTCTTCTTCAGGGATACACCTCCGGTAAAGACTATCTGAACACCTCTTGTAGAGGTATGGTTCATCCCAATAGAAATGGTTGACATCTCTAAAGAATTTCTTCTTGTTGTAGCTGTCCAAATTCGGTGGCTCTTTCCCACAAGCTAGGTAGTTCACAAAATCAGCATACCAAGGCAAACCGAGCTCACTCAAACTCCAGGCTTCTTCGAGTTTTAAGCCCGCTTGATAGCTCTTTTTCAACATCCCAACAACCATGAGATGTTCCTCGGGGAGAGCATCATCTATGGGGATCTTCTCATCGATTTTCATCCTTGACAAGTGATCAGCTACCCCATTCTCAATACCAGGCTTGTCAATGATCTCCCAATCGAATTCTTGAAGGAGTAGTATCCACCTTAGCAATCTCGGTTTGGCATCCTTCTTTGCTAGTAGATGTCTCAACGCAGCGTGGTCTGTATACACCACAATTTTCGATCCCACCAAGTAAGAACGAAATTTCTCGAAAGCAAATACTACTGCCAAGAGTTCTTTTTCAGTTGTGGCGTACTTCGTTTGGGCATCATCCAAAGTACGGCTTGCGTAGTAGATAACGTGGATCTTCTTGTCAATTTTCTGTCCCAACACAGCCCCAACCGCATAGTCACTAGCATCACACATTATCTCGAAGGGGAAGTTCCAATCCGGTGCTTGAACTATCGGTGCACTCACAAGAGCACGCTTGATTTCCAGAAACGCCTTCAAGCACTCATCATTAAAAGCAAATTCCACTTCCTTGCACAAGAGCCTAGTGAGCGGTCTTGCTATTTTGGCAAAGTCCTTAATGAAACGCCTATAGAACCCGGCATGACCCAAAAAACTCCGAATCCCCTTGACTGAACTCGGTGGTTCCAAACTCATCATAACCTCGATTTTTGCCTTGTCAACCTCTATCCCCTTTTCTGAAATCTTATGACCCAACACTATTCCCTCTCGCACCATGAAATGACATTTCTCCCAGTTCAAGACGAGGTTTGTTTCTTCGCACCTGGTGAGTACCCTGCACAGATTCGACAAACACGAGGCAAACGAAGAACCATAGACAGAAAAATCATCCATAAACACTTCAACTATATCCTCAATCAAATCCGAGAAAATAGACATCACACACCGTTGAAAAGTCGCGGGTGCATTACAAAGTCCAAATGGCATCCTTCGGTAAGCAAATGTGCCATAGGGACATGTAAAAGTTGTTTTCTCTTGGTCATTTGGATGGATTGGGATTTGAAAGAAACCAGAATAACCATCAAGAAAGCAATAGTATGGGTGGTTCGCTAACCGTTCTAACATTTGATCAATAAACGGCAAAGGGAAGTGATCTTTTCTAGTAGAAGAATTCAGTCTCCTATAGTCTATACACATCCTATGACCGGTTATGGTCCTAGTGGGAATCAATTCATCCTTATCGTTCTTAATAACCGTTATTCCACCCTTTTTGGGAACCACATGAACAGGTGAAACCCAAGTACTATCCGAAATGGGGTAAATTACCCCTGCATCTAGAAGCTTAAGAATCTCTTTTTTTACAACTTCTTTCAAATTCGGGTTTAACCGTTTTTGATGCTCGATAGAGTTTTTAGATTCATCTTCTAGATGGATTCGGTGTGTACATAGAGAGGAGGAAATTCCTTTTATATCATCCAACGAGTAGCCAATGGCTCTCCGGAATTTCCTCAATTCTCGCAAAAGGGATGATAACTCATCATTATTCAAACTCTCATTAACAATAACAGGATAAGACTCATTGGGACCTAAGAACGCATACCTTAGCCCAATAGGGAGCGGTTTGAGGTCCACCTTTGGGGCTTTCAGCTCGCTCCAATCCTCCTCGTAGCTAGTCTTACCATTGCT
>PKMM01048317.1:1479623-1484310 GCA_002933915.1 Eutrema heterophyllum | reverse complement strand
ATAATATAGATATAATGCTTACAAAATAAATATACTAAATAATTTTATATATAATCATTCACAACTTTGCCAATCACTTAAAATATGTACAATAATCAAAGTATATGGATTTTAGCCTATTTCCCCATGAACTATTGGGCTCCTGATTATTCATACACGAGGTATCGATCAATGCCAAAAACATCATGAACTATCTATAATTTTGAATTTACTACATGAAATTATGAAAATTGGTCAATTTCACCAAAACCGTAAACAGAGATTGTTTTCCGTTAACGGAGTCTGACGTGGCTGACAGGTGGCTCACTGGTTTGGTTTGGCTTGCGATTAAACCAATTTTTTTTTACCCACTGATTTACGGGTTTACTAATGCACTTGGTGAAAAATAAGATAGCGATTTCCACCAAGTGTAAACGCCTAAACCTCGCCGATGAGATTCGTAAATACTTGAATTTTTGGGAAGTGTTAGTTTTATCTTTTGGGAGGAACATATGATTTTGTTTGAAATGGGGAGGGTCGAATCTTAGCGACAAAGGGCTGAATCTCAGTAGATCGTGGCAGCAAGGCCACTCTGCCACTTACAATACCCCGTCGCGTATTTAAGTCGTATGCAAAGGATTCTACCCGCCGCTCGGTGGTAATTGTAATTTGGGAGCCAAAGCTCCTACTGAGGGTCGGGAATCGGGCGGCGGGCGCATGCGTCGCTTCTAGCCCAGATTCTGACTTAGAGGCGTTCAGTCATAATCCAGCGCACGGTAGTTTCGCGCCACTGGCTTTTCAACCAAGCGCGATGACCAATTGTGCGAATCAAGGGTTCCTCTCGTACTAGGTTGAATTACTATTGCGACGCGGGCATCAGTAGGGTAAAACTAACCTGTCTCACGACGGTCTAAACCCAGCTCACGTTCCCTATTGGTGGGTGAACAATCCAACACTTGGTGAATTCTGCTTCACAATGATAGGAAGAGCCGACATCGAAGGATAAAAAAGCAACGTCGCTATGAACGCTTGGCTGCCACAAGCCAGTTAACCCTGTGGTAACTTGACCATGTTGTTGGGAAGTGAAGTTCCTTGGTTGACCACCTTGGTTGCCTTGGTGTTGTTGTGGATACACTTGATCTTGTGGAATCTCCACATTTGGGTTCCGGTAAGAGAAGTTAGGGTGGTTTCGGTAGTTGTTGTTGAATCCACCCCGTTGGTATCCTTGGTTACCCACATAATTTATCTCCTCTTGTGTGCTCGAGTCCACAACTTCATCTTGATAACCTTGGTTGTCCTCATAGTCCCCGACAAAATGAACTTGCTTTTGAGAAGAGCTTAGAAGCTTGTCTATCTTGTCATTGAGGCTCTTTATTTCCTTGGTCCTCTTTTGCTCTTCTAAATCACTAGTCATTCGGGTTACTCTATCGTAATCATCTCTATAAGTCCCGTCACTTTGAGCTAGATTCTCAACTAGTTCCATGGCTTCATCAACATCTTTGGCCAAGAAGTTCCCATTGAAGGCCGTGTCTAGAAGCATTATTATCTTAGGCAAAGCACCGCGGTAGAGGGTGCTTAGGAAAGATGCATTGGAGAAACCGTGATTAGGGCATTGAGAAGTGTAGCTTCGAAACCTTTCCCATGCTTCGTTGAAGGATTCATTTGATCGTTGGGTGAAGCTAGAGATTTCGTTTCTCAACTTGACGGTTCGGGCCGGTGAGAAAAACTTAGCAAGGAAAGCTCGCTTGCAATCGTCCCAAGACGTGATTGAGCCTTGAGGTAGATTATTCTCTCATTGATGTGCCTTATCTCCAAATGAGAATGGGAATAGTCTTAGCTTGAAACCGTTTTTCGAGACACCGTTCATCTTGGTCAGCCCGCATATCCTATCGAATTGATCAATATGATCCAACGGGTCCTCCATAGATAGGTCGTGGAATTTGTTGCCTTGAACCATATTAATCAACCCCGCCTTCACTTCGAAGTTATTGTTCTCCACCGGAGGGGCTTGGATCCCTTGACGGTTTTGATGAGCATTGGCGGCATCACCCGCACCAACCACGTTTTGAGCCCTTGGGGGATGGTTAGGTGCTCTCAATTGCCGGGCGGGTGGTGGTGGGACGTGTGGCTCTTGGCCACCTTGAGCGTGGTGGTTTCCATTGCCACCATTGCCTTGTTGATTGGCAAATTGCCCGTTGTTTCCAACCGGCACGTCGTATAAGTTCTCCATACCCAAACGTTCGACGTGTAGTTGTCTTTCCCTTTGTCTCCTTGCTCTACTTCCTCGATCCAATAAGTGAATGTCATCCCGTGCTTGAACTAGGTTGTCCTCGCCTCTAGAACGGGTATGCATGCACCTACAAGATAGAGATGGCAACAAGAAGTGAAGGAGATTAGTAACCAACAAGAAAATAATACTTAATCTCAAAAAGAACCTAAATCTTAATGTTGAAAGCAAAACCCAATCAACAACGGGGCCAAATTGATAATCGACTTTTGCAAGTCTTTGAGTCAATTACTCGATATACTATGTAGTATATGAGGTATCGAATCCAAATGGGTAAGATTTCAAGGCAATAAGAATGCAAAACACTTCTTAAGTTAAACTAAATAAAGAAGGATTGTGATTTAGCTAATGAACTAGGCAATTTAAAACAAGAACAAGGAATAGCAAACTAAACAAGTTGAAATTCAATAAATATAAACGAATCCAAGGATGGGGTAATCGATTTTAGATGATCCATGGCTAATTCATGATGCTCAATACTCAAACAAGGCTAATCCCTAGGCAATGATCATTAAGTGTGATTAATCATCTCTCGAGGTACTAATCACCATGCTAATTATTAATCCAAGATCAAATTCTCATTTGTGAATTACTAACTAGCAAGCATTAAGTGTAAACATTCAAGATCAACCAAATAAACACCCTAGACATCTACTCTCATAGGCTAGGAATGAATATCTCTTGATAAGTTCATCTAGGCATTTCATCAAACATCTTGTGGGTGTGAAATGCCTTTTGATATAAACAAGCTTTCTCAAGCAAATCTAGCATTAAGATCACAAATCAAGAAGTGAAATACATTAATATATCCCTAAGCATCATAAATCATCCATGGAACCACCATGAATCTAACCCATCCTCAAATCCTACAAGACTACTCACTAATCATGATGGACCCAACAAATCCTATGAAGAACATGTTAAATCTCATGATTAGATGATTAAGAAAGGAAGGATGGAAGAGAGAAATCAAGAAATCCAAACTTAAATTGCATTAAAAGTAGAAGATCTCTCTTACAAATTACTTAGAACACTTAAGGGAAGGTTTTTAGCATAAAAAAAAGAGATAGATCCAAGAAAATTAGGTTTAGAGTATTTATATTAATGCTGGGCGGACAGGGTCAACCCGGAATAAACCGGGTAATGACCAGCTAACTCCTTCCTCTACAACTCCCATGAAGAACGTTGAAGCTGAATCAGACCGGAGGGTCTTTGTCCAGCCACATCTTCGAGACATCTTGGGTGAACTCTTCCTTTTCTTAAGCTCAATCACTCCAATCATCCCAATCGTCTCCAAACATCTAGAAACATGCTCCAAAACATGCAAGACACTCTAGGACCTAGTATGAACACCCTAAACTCTAAATGAGAACAAAACACAAGAGAAATGCTATGAGATACATGCAAAAAGGGACAAAACCTAGTCTAAATGAATGCTTAGAAGATGTAAAATATGCTACTATCAAAAGGTCCAGATGGATACTGTTCAAACATATCAAGAGGCGTATCATTAGATGACTGTAAGGTCACAGGTCTTAAATCACACGATTATCACGTGTTAATGCAACAACTTCTTTCGATTGCACTTAGAGGTTTGTTACCTAAAGGTCCTAGGGTAGCAATTGTACGCTTATGCGGATTCTTCAACCACTTGTGTCAGCGAGTAATTGATAGGGAGAAGATTTTGGTAGTGGAAGCTGAGATTATTGAAACTCTCTGCATGTTTGAAAGATTTTTTCTTCCAAGTTTCTTTGATATCATAGTGCACTTGACGGTACATCTAGGAAGGGAAGCCCGGCTAGGTGGACCAGTCCATTTTAGATGGATGTACCCATTTGAGAGGTAAAAATTGTATTGTATAAGATGTTTGATTGTTTTGAAAATTGATTGTTTTGTTGCTAATCTATCAGTCTTCACACTTTTCAGGTATATGAAAGTTCTGAAAGACTTTGTGAGAAACCCGCAAGACCAGAGGGGTGTATTGCTGAGTCTTATCTTGCTGAAAAATGCATCCAGTTTTGTAGTGAATTTTTGAAGAAGACAACAAGTGTACAAGAAAAACTAGATAGAAACACTGAGTATGAGACCAACTCTATACTAGAGGGTCGTCCAATATCCGCAAGCACTTCAATTACTCCTACTGAAATGGAGAAGAAAATAGTCCATCTTGCTGTCATCCAAAATATGGCTGTCGTTGATCCTTATGTGGAGTTGGTAGTAGGATTTTTCCTAATCAATTACTCAACCATACTCATATCATTGTAGAATTTGAGGATCAATCCAAATGGGTTTCAGTATTTCAAGCACCAAGAATGCATAGAGCTACTTAATTTAAGCTAGACAAGTTGGTTTTTGTGTTTAAACTAATTAGCTAATCGAATTCAAAGCAAGTAACATGAACTAGCAAAATTAATTGAGGTT
>PKMM01048317.1:1452123-1477123 GCA_002933915.1 Eutrema heterophyllum | reverse complement strand
GCAAGTTTAATCGTGCATATAAACCAGTGCATGCGTGCCATTCTTCCAACATCATCTCATAACGCTCCAAATTTTGACAGTGTCTCCGTCGTGGCCGACAAAAACGGCGGAAAACGCTCCCGGCGCGACACGCGCCTCCGCCAATTTTTCTGGGTTTTGCGGCATGTTGTCGGCTGGATCCAACAGCCGACGTCATGCCACATGTCATCTCCTCCGTCGTCTAACTATTTACCGGTGGTTCGGCACCATGCACGGTGGTTCTTCGGTCATCGTACTTCCCGTCGTTCATCCGGAGCCCATCCGACCATTCGCCTACGGTCGGCTTCGACCGAGCTCCTAACGACCATTTTTGACTAATCGTTTTCTTCACTTCTTTGACGTTCTTTCACCATCCTCAATTCGTATCGTCATTCGGGTAAGGTTTTTCTTCGGTTTTTCCCCAACTGAATTTTTTACCCGATAGTAGCATCCCGTCTTTCGTAGTCAAAAATCATCTTAGGTTTGGGTTTAACAAGCGTTTTCACTTGGGCTGATCATAAATAAAAAAAAGCCCAAATTGACCCAAGAATTAAAATTTTAATCTGAGTTATATATACCAAACGGGTCGGTCCTTCTACATTTTCAATTTGTGATCTTAACCGGCCGCTTCTTTTTAAGGCGTATCTCTCCAAATTGACCCAAGAATTAAATCTCAATAAGAAAGAAAAAAATTCCTTAATTGAATGTAATTCAAGTTTTGTTTACATGGCTGTTCTGTAAATTGTTTGGAAAGCTATCTCGTTTTCTGCTTACCATCTTCTAGTATCTTCTTCAGGAGCTGGTCAATTTCCTGTTAGTTGACAGCTTTGTTAAACTTATCTCAGAAAATGAACTCGAATCGAGATCCATCTGCTTACTCCACAGGGACTTGAGTTACATAATCTCTCATTTTAGTCCGAAATGTTTTTGTTAGTTTTAGTCTCGTTTTGGAAAATTGAGTTCCCCATATGGTTTAAAATTTGGATATGTCGAGTAAACGAAATAACCAAACTTAACTGAAAAACCCGAAAACTTCGGTTCAATTCGGCAACAATGAATCGAATTACTCGATAACCGTATCGACCCATAGTTTTATTCGGTTAGTTTTGATAGAATAATGACAACCAGAAACACCTGATGAACCGAAGAACCAAACCGAATCAAACTACCGAAACTCGCAGACCTACTACTAACACAAAAGATACAATTGGTATCAGTTTTTCATTTCAATACACAAAAACATTTCAACTACTTAAAACTTACAGAAAAACGGTCATTTAAATTATGAACTTACACGATTTTGCCAAAACAAATACGAACTCTTTAATAAGCCGAAAAATACACGAATTATGTTGACCTGGCAAGATTAATTATGAAATTAGTCAACATTAATTGTCGTGTATTTGTTTTAAGTGCCGTTAGTGTTTCCGTTACTATCAAAACGACGTCGTTTCTATAAACAAAAAACCCCAAATTTCTTTGTATGAAACCGCGTGAAGAAGATGATGACTTTGGTCAACAAACGATGAAGACCCCGACGACAAGGACTCAATCAACCCCACCGTCCCCTTCTCTAAGACGATTCCTTACGTTTGCTACACGATTTGGGTCTAAGCCTTAGCATCCACAAGCATTCCTATCATTCAACTCTTTAACATTCATTAAGTGTGAATGGTGAATCATGCTTATTCAAATCAAGTGAACTCATTTGGCTAAGGGAGAGGTCTTGAGATAAAAGTGATCTCGAACAATGTGGGTATTCAAATGCAAGGATCTCTCATGAAAGAATGAACTTTGGCAAAATGCTAAGAGTAAGGAACAACCGATGCATACAAGGATAACTTCCATCTACATGATGCCCCGATATGACCTCCACTCCTATTTCTAAGCCCATCAAGTTAAATCCTAAGCTACCCTTTTCTCAAGGCTTAACATAGAAAGTATGTTATCCATAGCACCATGGAGATGCATGCGAGACAAAACTCGGCTTATTCATTTATACCGATCGCCTGGCCAGGGCGTCGATGTGGGAAACCGCGATGGTTTTCAGTGCGAACTAGTAGTTCGGCTTATATTATTTAGTCGTTTCTGACTGTAGTGCAAACTAAGAAGTTCGGCTGTTAAAAGATTATGATCTGTTTGAGGTCGGTGGATTTCATGAGACCGACTTTGGAAGATACAAAGTAATTGTGCTCGGCGAACTGTTAGAGTTCAGTGAAATGTATAAGTTCGTCTTTTGAAGATGCGAACTTTTAAGTTCGGATTTTGTTGAAGATGCGAACTTTTCGAGTTCGGCTTTTTAGATACTTTGGAAATAAATTTTTATTAAAGTCACAGCTGTACCCGTGGTGGGTTGCCTACGTACCCCCTTGAGAGAGGGATCAAGCCATTCGTAGATCATGTTCACATCGGAATTAAAAGCGAGCTTAGTCGATAAGCTCGGTATATATATATATATATATATATTTTTTTTTGCGTGTCGGCACGATGCCGAACCTTAGTAGTAGTAGTGCTTGAGGTTTATTGAATTCCATGATCTCGGGATCGGGGTTCCGTCCATCCTCATTAGTTCGTAGACACCGGGTTTGACGACCCGCATTATCTGATATGGTCCTTCCCAATGAGTGCCGAGCTTGCCAGCGTTTTTCTCTTCGGTCCCTTGAAAAAATTTTCGTAACACGAGATCATCGTCCTCAAAATTTCGACCTCGTACTTTCTTGTTGTAATAGCGCGCGGCTAAATTTTGATAGTTTTGTATTCGGAGTAACGCTTGTCCGCGCAGTTCCTCGAGTCCGTCGAGGTTGTCGAGCATCATTTCGTCGTTGAGGCCTGGATTTTGTGTTAGCATTGTTCGGCGTGTGGTCGGGATGTTGATCTCGGCCAAACATAAGGCCTCCGTGCCGTATGCTAAGAAAAAGGGAGATTGTCCGGTGGATCGCCGAGGTGTAGTTCGATGGGACCAGAGGACTCCGTCTAGTTCGTCGCACCATCGTCCCTTCTTCGCACCCAATCTCTTCTTGAGTCCGTCAATCACTGTTTTATTAGTCGCTATTGCCTGGCCGTTGCCTTGTGGGTATCTCGGTGTTGAGAAACTTAGCCGGATTTTCCACTTCGCACAGAAATCGCCGAACAACGTCGAAATGAATTGTGGCCCATTATCGGTGATGATCTCATATGGCACTCCATGTCGGCATATGATGTACTTCCAAACGAATTTCTGAACATCGAGAGCTTGTATCTCGGCGTACAATTCGGCATCGACCCATTTGGTGAAGTAATAGGTCATAACGAGGATGAACTGCTTATGCGTCGTTGAACGCCTTAGGGGACCGATGATGTCCATTGCCCATCGCATAAAAGAGTCCTTAGCCAACGAAAGCTGATGTTAAGGCGATTCGTGAACATATCAAACCAACTCGTTAAGGCTGATCTAGAATTCTAAATTAAACAACAGTTAGGATCTTAGGTTGCTAGATTTAGTAATCAATACCACGACAGTGGATTGGTTAAATATTTATGTTTGAGTTCGAAACTCGCATTAAATCTTTCCCTGAATAGTTGTCTGATCTGTGATATTTGGATTCCTTGTTGTCTTGTTGGCAAATGTGGCGTGTTGTCGACCAAAAAAATTTGCAGATAAAATTTTTTATTTTTTGGTAAAGCAGAGAAGAAATTTCTCTCTTTTGTTTTCTCCACCAAATCGAAAACTGGGATTCCACCCATGAATGTATGTTTTTATGTATGTGTCTTCTTCCCTCAATCGGTTGTCTTACAATGAAGAAATGAAGCTCTATCCACTTTTACCATGTTTGGGCTTACAATTCTTCAAGGTAATTAAGAATCAATGAATTTCGACTAATTTTTACAATTAATTTTAATTAATTATTTTGTTTAAATCATAGCTATTGAGTTTCAAGCTTTAACGGTGGATGCGTAATAATCGTATCGTTCATGATTTTTTTTTTCCAATTAAAAAAAATATGTAATTTGTCAAAAAGGAAAGTTTTTGATATACATAAATCTCTATTTACTCTCGGCAGAAAAATAAATAATCTTGTTAGCGGGAATATAGTAATTTTTAGGAGTGGTTTATATAATTTGTTCACCCAAAATCATTTGGACTTAGGGTTTTTACAGAATTTGGGAAAAGCAGAGAAACGTTCTGAAATCGACAGCAAATAAGGTAACGACAATACTACTATCTTTTGGTTTTCTGTTTCTTTTGTACTGAGATTAAAGAATAGATGATTTTGAATTCGATTATAGATTTATATAATCTTGATATCATGGCTTTGAAAACTGATTGTATCGATGTATTCATTTATTTGAAATCTGATCATTTGTTTCGTGACTCTTTGATAAATTATCAATTCATCTCACAATTTACATTATAATTGTATGTAATCCTTTAACATGGTTAAAACTTGACTTTTGTTTAGTTAGATAGAATTAAACTGCTTCTCAGCAAGATGTCTAAAGCATCATTTTATATTTAGTTGTTTAAGCGTAATAAATTCATTCTATTGTTTTATTTTTTTATCATTTTATTCCAAAAAAATATATTTTATCTGCAGATTTCATCGTATATGAATTGCATGTCTTATTGGATTATGTCTTTTAATTGATTACTAAGTTACTATTATGCATTCTATGTAGGATGACGGAATTTACAGAATCTGAGACACAAGAAATCTGATGGAAATTTTGTATCTGATGAAGCTAAAAAGCGTGCGGTTATTTTTTATGAATTACTTCACAGATTTTTTTCCAGTATTATCTTTCTGGTTAGTCAATTTGTTTAATGAATTTTACTAGTGGATTGTACATGATCTTTATGTTCTAATTGTATTCTCAGGATGACCTTGCAGTTTTATTGACCCAAAATCCATCAACCCAAGTCTCAAGCAATGTCACAGCAAGTATTTTAGGCAACTACATTGACAGCTTAAGCAAATCTACTAAACCCGTTAACTTATGAGGTAAATATCATCATTTGGATTTAAACCCGTTAACTTATGAGGTAAATATCATCATTTGGATTTAAATTTAATGGTGAACTCAAGTTTGTAGGTGATGATATATTGTTTTCTTCTTATTTTGATAGGGAAGAGAAAATGAAGTCAATGACAACCAGGACGGTCACAATCATGATAGTTAGTTGATTTATCATTATTATTAATCTAGGATAGCATCATAATTTTTTTTTTTACTACTACTTAAGTTTATCGTAACAATACTTTCATAGTTTTTTTAGTTTTATTTATTTGAACATTGTATCTCAATGGATTATGTGTTTTAACTTTTATTATGATATAATGATTTGCGATTAATTTTTTTTTTATATAATATTATTTTAATTAATATATATAATTTAATTAAATTTAAAAAATAGACGCGAGTTTTCATGTCATTAACAAATGATTCAAAAACATCATCAGTAATAAAACTAAAATGATACAAAAAATACATTAATGTCATTTATAAAAACACCTCTTAAATTATTATCAGTTACATGAATGATGCAAATATTATTATCGGTTATTGATAAATGATACAAGTCTTACCAACACTTATAAAAACTGATACTCATTTTAGCATCACTTATATTTAATTGATATAATTATTACATCAATTAAAATAACTGATATAAATATTTGAAATCAATTGTTATAAACGAAATAAATATTAACATCATTTATTTTAATCGAAGCAAATGTTAACATCATTTATTACAAGCGATACAAATTAACATCAATTACTATAAATGATGAAAATAGTTACATGAATCGTTAAAAGTGATGCAAAACATTAGAGTCACAAAAAAATGATGCAAACGAATTTGCATCGATCAAAAAATGATATAAACAAATATAATAAATGATACAACACCCCTTATTTCTTGTAGCGTAAAATGAAAAAGGATTAAACAGTTGAAATTTGTCGAAATTCACTCTTGTTCGTGGGACAAAGAAATATAGCTTTGTTATATTCATAGATAACTATTTTTTTACTCAAATAATTAATGGTTTCACGTGAGATCGTTGGTTGGAGTCTAATTTGTGATAGTTTATGTATGAAGATTCTTCAGGGAAAAGGTCCACAAAAAAAAAAAAAAAAGATTCTTCAGGGAAGTCTGAAGGAGAGAAAAGCAGCAACTTAGGTTTACCTCTTGGTATTTCAATCCCGTCGTT
This sequence comes from Eutrema heterophyllum, assembly GCA_002933915.1. Lineage (NCBI taxonomy): Eukaryota > Viridiplantae > Streptophyta > Magnoliopsida > Brassicales > Brassicaceae > Eutrema > Eutrema heterophyllum. The sequence goes on along the minus strand of PKMM01048317.1, from coordinate 1,470,914 downwards.
TTTTGGGCTTGGAGCTGTCTGGAATTTTGTTAGAAGACCTTAATCATCACCTCTAATCTATGCTGTTCTTTCTTTCTTTTTATTGGTTGCTTGGATTGTAATTTACTATTTGGGTCTTTTATTGGGTGTTGACACTAACACAGTACAAATACAAGACTATCATGTCTAAACATTAAGTAGACTCAAGGGGGTTCGTCCCAAAAGATAAGAAACATTTTACACAGAGAGGTAGACCTTAGGGAAATAGAGGAAACTGAAGAAGAGCATAGAGACTTTAATGGTGTTACAGCTCATCAAATCTAACAAAATTATTAGTGGGAAATCGAGGAAACCAAAGAAGAGCTGATACGTGTCTACATCATAGAGAGTTCAATGGTGTTACAGTTCATCAAATCTAACAAAATTATTAGATTTGAACATTGGTTCGACGCGGCCGGGAGATCAGATTAATTGTTACCAACTAATAATTTTGTTAGATTTGATGAGATGTAACACCATTGAACTCTCTATGATGTAGACATGTATCATCTCTTCTTCGGTTTCCTCGACTTTCCAATAATAATTTTGTTAGATTTGATGAGCTGTAACACCATTAAAGTCTCTATGCTCTTCTTCAGTTTCCTCTATTTCCCTAAGGTCTACCTCTCTGTGTAAAATAAGATCTACCTCTACAAATCAGATCAAACATTGATATGGTCAAATCCGATAATACTTAGATCATATATTTACATTGTAAAAACAATGTACAACATGAACGTGTTCAAGCTATATTTCTATAACTTGAACCTTGTTTTACAATATGAGAAATTGTATTTTGATCAGAGTTTGGAAGATATCGAATGTTATTCAAATCAGTGATGGAAAAATTAATTACTTTCTCCAAGTCTCTTCCAATATTAACAATCACTTGGTTTGTTATTTTCTTTCTCCAAGCATTTGCTATGGATTTTTTTTTAGATATATTTTTCGTTCGGAAAATGGTTTGATCTACTCTCTTTTCTCTAATGGTTGCAACGACTATGTTTGGGATTACATCATAGAGTCATAGACAATCGGCTATCATCTTTCGAATCCGTTGATGCAGTTTTCGATTCATGTAATGTCGCTTGCACATTAAGAGGTACCATTACGCATCCTTTAAAGCAAATCTTTTATGCAATCTCGCTTTGGGACTTTTCCTCCAAGTTTGGAGTTGATTCATACATGGTTCGTCATTGGAGTGTGTCGATGTTATGATTTAACTAAAGATGGACCCATTATCTCCATAAAAAGTTTTTTGATTTTTCATGATGCCCAATATCTCCATAAAAAGTTTTTTGATTTTTCATGATGCCCAATATCCACAATCCCAATCAATAGAATGGATTGAATATAAATTCTGAAGAGTTATATGGTATCTTTTCATGTCCGATTTAAAATGAATGAACGAATCAAATATCAAAAAATAAATAAAAAGAATTGGTTTATTGATGAAAAAAAAATGAACTGGCTATTTATCATCTGGGCCTGTAATGTGAGAGTAGTAATAATAAGATCAAGAGGCCCATATTGGTTGAATCTAGGTTAGGGTTTGGAGTCCCCTCTTATATTCTCCGTCCCAAAAAAGAGAAAACCCTAAGAGAAAAGAGGCGAAAATGGTGCAGCGTCTTGTTTACCGGTCGCGACACAGCTACGCCACCAAATCGAACCAGCACCGGATCGTCAAGACTCCAGGTCTCCTTATACCTCACTCCCGATATTTCGATTCCCTCTGCTTTGTATCAGAATGTGTAATCACCGATCTTTTCGCATTGTAATGTATGTGGTGACTGTTGCTTTGCAGGAGGTAAATTGGTGTATCAAACCACAAAGAAGAGAGCCAGTGGCCCCAAATGCCCTGTTACCGGCAAGAGAATTCAGGGAGTAAGTCTTCTAATTTCGATTCGGCTCTGTTTTCTAGTGTTCTGGAATTTGATTCTCGTTTGATTTGGTACATGGAACCTACTTTGTTCTCGTATCTAGAATCTAGATTTGAGGGTTTAGATAGAGGTGGAGTGAGATTGTTCTAATTGCTGGTTTTGTTCAGATAGAGTGAGTTGGAGTGAGATTGTTCTAATTGCTGGTTTTGTCTGGTTTTTGGAGGATTTATAACTTACCAATCAATTTGATTTCACAATTGGATATTTGAAGTATGTTATATGGATCAATCAGTCAGATTGAATGTTTGATTGTTGATCAGTCTCTGTGTTAGCTGTACTTTGGGCATGTCATGTTAACTCAGGGAACCATGTCACTTAGTTGATAGTATCGTGCTTATTGACGGTCTTGTGCTGGTTAGATTAACCTACATCAGTACATAACATAATCATAAGCTAAATTTTTGTTGGTGCCACTTTGTCTTTCAAGTTCCCCCTTCTAATTACACAAGGGATTGCTATCCACCTGTGGCATAAATTTTCAAAATTTCCAAAGATTTCTGTGTGATTTTGATTTGGATATAGCTATGCTTTGATGGTTTATCCATTGTGTGTTTTAGTGAATGACATTATCTGGTTTTTCAGATCCCTCACTTGAGGCCTGCGGAATACAAGAGGTCTAGATTATCAAGAAACAGGAGGACTGTAAACCGCGCATACGGTGGAGTCTTGTCTGCTTCTGCAGTCAGGGAAAGGTTTGTTAATGTCCAACTTAAGTCATCTCGTATTTATTTCTCATATCTTTGGAGTTGAAAACTCAATAGTGAATTTTGGATTCTGACAGGATCATCCGAGCATTCCTTGTGGAGGAGCAAAAGATTGTGAAGAAAGTTTTGAAACTCCAAAAGGCTAAGGAGAAAGTAGCTCCCAAGGCTTAAATGTTTATGTTTCTTTCTTCTTCTTTGTTTTGGGATTTTGGCTATGTTCAAGAAATAGGATTTGGTCAGCCATGAGAGAACATCTATGTACTGTATTGGCTTTTTAACTTTGTCGACAATTCACTCTGCTTCAGTTTTGGTTTCCGGTTTACTTGTCTTCACTTTTTTGTTTAGTTACCGTTAAAGCACAGATCTTTTGATGTTCCCAACCTGTTTGGAGTCTTGGCCCAAGCAATGTTCCAAACTTCCAGATATCTTGTAAAATTTCAGTAACAATCTTTCACTTAATGGTGGTACTAATTTTGACTTTTGTTATCTACAAAAGAAACCTTTTTGGAATTTATATCAAAATAAAAGACCTTTGGGCCTGGCCTATCTGGATTCAATTTGGAAAAGCGTGGCTTGCGAAAGCATAATTAATTTATAATAAGTTAACCGAAGAAAAAGAAAAAACAAAAACAAGAGAAGAGCCTAGAAGAGGAAACACCCTAGCTTGAAAAAGGCAAGCCAAGAAGGCAGAGACGGCTAATAATTGAAGAAATCTATCCACATGCATCAAGTTGTGGAGAAACAGACAGGCAAATCGCCATTAATGGACGACAAGGAGGAATAATAATTCTCCAGTAACGTCATGTTCTGCTTCAAGTCTTGAGGTTGACGATGGTTCTCATCAATTCTTGAAACGAAATCACCAAACCGAGGTGTGCCACAGTGACTGTGATGACCTTCATTGGAACCACGCATGTTCTTAATTTCCACATTTCCTTCAAATCCCTTCTCTTGATACTCTTGTGGTAGGCTTACAAGAGCCGGACACTGCCCTTGCGCCAACACCGCACTGAGGTCGATCTGGCTTGTGTATTCTCCCAAGAAGGCCGAGTCTGATGATGACATGTTTAGGAGAAATGAGGGGAATTCATTAGACGATGCGAGCCTTGGAAACTGAGGTTGTGTTTCTTGTGTGGCAAGAAAGAGATTTGTGAGGTATTGTTGGTCTAAACATAAAACCGGATTGAAAACGTTGGTGGGTTTCTCGTAGGATGTGAAATCCAAGTAAGAGAAGGAACTTATAGTGGCAACAGGAGGAGTTGTACTATTACTAGTTTTGGCAGTGTTCATATTCTCATGGTGAAACTGGAAGTTAGGGCTAGTTTTGAGGATTTTGTCTGAAGAAAAGTGGGATGTGTGTGACGATGGCTTTTGGTCGGACATTGTGTCGATGCTTGTTTCTGATGGTAACGAGGAAACAAATGAATGAGAGAGAGCTCTAAGGGTCGTTGTGTTTGTCTTTTTGAAGATTCTGCATATAGCCCATGAATCCTGCAGTGATCCATAATTTTTTATTAGTAATATATATTGAGTTGTATAATCTATAACAAAATAGGAGTCCAATTATATCAAGCATAAACATTTGCGGATTTTATATTCGTTTGAATGTTTTTTTCATATGTATAAGAAAATATAATATACTTTTTATGTTTTGTGTTTGAGTTGAAATTTTAAGAAAATGTTTGATAAAAACACTTATTGTTATTAAAAAATAGTAGACAAGGAAAACACAATAATTAAAAGAGTTAAGCTTATAATCAAAAGGAAAAAGGAAAAAAATAAATAATGAGTTTCTAAAATAGAAAATCCATATATTCACATCTCTCGTATTTGACAATATATAAAACAAACTTAAAAACTTTATTTGCTTTCTCAATGTTATAGATAGATATTAAAACAAATAAANATATATATATTGTTTACGTCAAAAAAAAAAAAAATTATTTACACATCAAAAAATTCTTCTCAAAAGACTTTTAACCAAATCTTTCGATCTTAATAATTGAAAAGCTGTGCTAGTCGTACGTCCGCATATCTTTTCAATCATGTTTCTCTTCCAAAGAAATAAAATCTAGACAAATCATTGAGTTATGTGAGCATATAAAGATCAAGTTAAAGTGAGCTTAATGAGAGCTTGGAAATAAACTAAAATATATACATATATATATATATATATAATAATGTGAGCTTACGTACGTTTGGAGAGACAGGAGAATCGAAGAACCTCTTAGAAGAAGAAGACGGCTCCGAGAGAGAAGGCAAACGAAACTCATGCATCATCCAATCAGTCTTAACTCCTTTCGCAGCTCTTCCTTTGTAGAACACTAATGACTTCTTTAAACCTATGCATTTGTTTCCTTCAGATGAGTATATCGGCCTGTCCGTTCCCGTGGCTTTCCAGAAACCGGCTCCAGTCACTCGGTTCGGCCTCGAGCTGTTCCTATACTTCCTGTCCCTCGGACAATAAAAGTACCATTCCTTTTCACCCGTCATCGCAAACTCTACAATATTAATTCACAACAACGAAAATAACACACAGATTTATTTAGACATCATTGTCTTATATGTAACCAAAGAATATAAGATATAATAGTATGAAAAATCATATATACTTGGAAGATCCCAGGGGTCGTATTTGTAGATATCGAGTTGTCGTATGAGCTCAATGGAGAGAGGATGGTGTTGAACCTTCCGCTTCAAGTAGAAGCTTACAAGCTCTTCGTCGGTGGGATGAAACCTAAATCCGGGCAGCAATACTTCCTCCATTTTCTGATCTCCGTCGTCACTTCTCTCTCCCATATTCCCTAGAAAACCCTAAAAAAAAAAATAGAATCAAAGAAAGAAACCCTGAGTTGAACAAGAGTGATGAGTTTGGTAGAAAAGTAGAAGAGATGTGAAGTGGTTTAGCTTACGTTGAAAACTTGAAATCAATATATGCTTCCTTGTGAGGGGTCTGAACCCGAAGGATCAGCCGCCATTTCAGCTGAGTTATTTAATTCCATTTTTTCTTTTCTTTTTGAATTAATGTCCCCAGAAAATTTGTTTTAAGACTTCTTTGATTTTACTTATACAACAATATTTTAAAAATTGAGCTGAAGGAAAAGGTTATAACACGGGGACAAGCGGAAGAAAAATATTAATAACAAAGTTCTATTCTGTATGACTTTTTTTTTTTTCCATATTTCTACCTATTATGTACATACATATGTATATTGATACGTAATAATGAAGCATTGTCATTACTCATTACTTCAAGAATCAGCATATCAGTTGCACACGTGTACATGTAACATAGACACACAGACATGGACGTGCATGAAATTTTCGTATTATCGTCTATATATGTATGTGTGCGCTTGATGTATATATATATGTGTGTGTGTGTGGGTGAAGACGAGAAATTATTAAGGAAATTAAAGAAAGAAAAAAAAGAAAAATATTAAAGACCAATTAAGAACCGCTTTAATATTGTCGCTTTGGTTTGAAGTCTTTTAATTAATAAAGGAAACATGGGCCTATCGAGGCCAGCTGCCACTACAAAAAGATTCGAAATCAAATTCAATGGTACTCATAAAATATTACTACTACTAGTCAATTGCTTTCAGGTTTCTAATTAAGATTAAACTACAAAAAATTTAAAAACGATTCTCAGAATCCGACTTTCTATTCCATTCTTGTTCACAGTTTCTATTCCCACTGACCAATGTCAGAAAATTACAAATATAAGTTATGAGTTGAACTTAAAAATAGAAAGCTAATGGGCTTTAATGGCCAATTAGGGTGATATAATACTATTTTACCCCTTCGTTTGATCTTACTAAATGTCTGAAATGATATGTTTGCTTTGACCTTTTGGTAACTTCAGCGTTTCGGATTTTCCAACGGACAAATCTCAAGTTCGACTCATATTTGGTCTCTTGTGGTAAGACTTTAAGGAATTAGTTGAAGGAGTTCGACTTTTACGAACATTTTTTTTATATTTTAAGTCCATTCATTCTACTCAAGAACTTGGTTCATAAAGTAATAACTATTTCTGTAAGTTCACAAATTCAAACTTCGTCGCAATATTATACTATATTCATATATTAAGATATTTATGATATCTCTATATTCGTGAGACTGATTAGTTGGGCCCAAAGAATAATCCACTTTGCAACTAAACATTTATATATCAAGGATATATTAACAAACTCATAATGCTCTCATATTAGAATTATTCAGAACAAAAAAACAAATCTATTGGCTCATTCATAAACGTGTAAATTAAGTATTATTCTTTTGATTCTATTGTTTTACATATACCTTTTCATAACCATTTTATCGTTGCGGTAGAGTTTCAATTGAATCCAAACTTCAATTTTGTGTCATCCAGTAATATAGATATCTCCAATAGCTTCTACGAATACGAATACAAACCATGATCACAGTCTCCATAAAAAAAAAACACAAAGTAATTGATCTTTCATGATCAGCATTTACATGTAGCTGTGCTTCTCATATTTTTTCCTCTCTGTCGCATATTATACCAAAAGCCGCAAACAGCATGTATACCCCTCAAACAAAGTACACTGTCTTCCACAAAAGAAACAAATTACACTTAAACAAAAAGTATCACACAAAGCATTGATTCTTCACTCCTCTATCCCACATGTTTTATTTGGCAGGCATTAATTTATGTATGAATCGCATAGATAAATTAACAAATAGGTATTATGATAAAAGGAATTGATTGATATTATTGAATGATATATACAGAGGAAGAGCTATTCACATAAGGAAAGCCAATATACAATAGATACTAAGGCATAATCACATGAATGATATAGCCGTTAGGGAGATACGCTAATACACCCCTTCAAGATGGACTATCAGAGGAGAGTCCAATCTTGACGCGTAAAGTTTCATAGCGGGATCTGGATAGTGACTTTGTAAGCGCCTCCGCCAATTGATTATGAGTAGAGACATGAGAAACTCGAACCTGCCCGTCTTGAACTTGATTTCGAATGAAGTGGTAGTCAAGGGCAATGTGCTTCATTCTCGAGTGGAAAACTGGGTTTACGGCTAAGTACGTAGCGCCAATGTTATCACAGTAGATCACCGGTGTTTGTGGTATGTCGAGACCAAGTTCATTCATTAAAGAACGTATCCAACAAAGTTCAGCAGCAGTGGAAGCAACGGACCGGATTCAGCCTCGGTAGATGATCTAGCAATGCCAGTTTGCTTTTTCGAAGACCAAGTTATTGGATGTCGTCCAAGGTATACGATGTATGGACCCGTTGAAGTGTAATCATCTCGATTTCCTGCCCAGTCTGCGTCGGTAAATGCATGAAGCGTCGGTGTGTTTGTGGACGGAAAATAGATCCCATGAGTCATGGTGCTGGATAGATATCGGAGTATTCTTTTAGCCGCTGTCCAGTGCTCTGTCGTCGAGCAATGCATAAATTGGGACAACTTGTTGACGGAGAATGAGATGTCAGGCCGCGTGAGTGATAAGTATTGCAAACTCCCCACAATTGCGCAATATTCAGTGGCATTGTCGATCGCTGTCCCGGAGAATAAAGAGAGCGTTGTGTTTGGGCACATCGGTGTTGAGACGGGCTTTGCATTTGTCATCCTGGTCCGTTCGAGTAAATCTGCAATGTAGCGATTTTGAGTGAGATGCAATCCATTATATGTACGCATTACTTCTATGCCTAGGAAATATGAGAGATGACCCAAATCTTTAATTGAAAAACGTTGAGAGAGGGAGTCGATAAACCGGTTTATGTGAGACGGGTTGTTGTCGGTGATGATGATATCATCAACATAGACCAGCATGTAGAGAAGGATGTCGTTGGAGTTGTAGATGAATAGAGAAGCTTCAGCGAGAGAGTTGGTGAAGCCTGATTTTAGCAAAAAAGTACGAAGCTCGTTGTACCATGCCCGAGGAGCTTGTTTGAGGCCGTAAATGGCCTTACGAAGCTTACAAACTGCCGTTGGATTGTCGGCATCAACAAATCCGGGCGGTTGAACCATGAAGATTTCCTCTTCTAGATGACCTTGTAGGAACGCAGTCGTAACATCTAATTGTCGCAGTGGCCATTGTCGGGAAGTGGCGGTGCTAAGTACAATGCGGATGGTAGCCGGCTTGACAACCGGACTGAACGTGTCTTGATAGTCAATGCCCGGTCGTTGAGTATAGCCTTTTGCTACCAAACGTGCTTTGTAGTGTTCAATTGACCTGTCTTGTTTGCGATTGATCGTAAAGATCCACCGACAACCTACAACATTTGAAGCATTATACGCATTAGTGAGATCCCAAGTATGATTTTTAAGTTGAGAATTTTTTATTTCACTCATGGCTTTACGCCAATACGGTGATTTGAGAGCCTCTGCGACAGTTTGGGAATAGTTGTTGGAGGCTCAGCAACCAAGGTATGAAGGTTTAATTTTTGGATAGGTTTGCGTGGACGAGTGCTTGCTCGCGTCGGTACTACCGGTGGTGGAGCATGGGCCTCTTGAACGATCAGCGAAGGAGCAGCCTCGGGTGTCGATGATGGTGGTGTTGGTGCAGCATCAACCGTCAATGTAGTCGTCGGCTGCTCAGGTGGAGGAGCAGTAGGTGAGAGGAGTAATGGTGGTGAGACAGCAGGTGCTGCGACCTGCGAATAAAAAAACGGTCGTATAACAGAGACAAAAGGATAAGAGGATGGGTTAGAATCAATATCTTCTATCTCATAAATTTCTTTAGCTGGAGTTGAAAATGGGAAAACCGATTCATGAAAAACAACATGCCTAGATGTATAGATGCGAGACGTAGCTCGATCAAGACAAAAATAGGCACTTTGAGTGATGGAGTATCCGAGAAATATACAAGGTGTCGATCGTGCATCTAACTTGTGAGATGCATAAGGTCTAATCCATGGAAAACATAAACACCCAAAAATTCAACTTTTATGAAAATTGGGAGCATTTACCGTTAAGAGTTGAAAAGGCGTTTGAAATTCTAAATTTGGAGTGGGCATTCTATTAATAAGATAAACAGTCGTGGCAAACGCAAAAGTCCAATACGACTTGGGCATAGAGGCATGCGACATTAGAGCTAAACCCGTTTCGACAATATGTCGATGTCGGCGCTCAGCAATGCCATTATGCTCAGGTGTATGTGGCGGACTCGTCATATGGGATATGCCATGAGTAGACAAAAAGGTCGAAAGACCAATAGACTCACCCCCATTATCGCTGTATAAGGTTCAAAGTTTTTGTTGAAATCGATTTTCAACTAAAGTTTTGAATTTTGTAAAAACATCGAAAACTTGAGATTTTTGTTTTAAATGATATAACCAAGTATATCGAGTAAAATGGTCAACAAAAATGACATAATATTTAAAACCATCTACGGAAATTATCGGAGATGTCCAAACATCAGAAAAAACAATATCCAAAAGAAGAGACGATTTTAAAGTTGAATTTGTAAAGGGCAACTTGTGCATTTTATTGATAGAACAAACATGGCACGGATGTGCTGGCTAAACTTTAGAAGCAAGAGGTAAATCATACTAAGAAACAACTTTTTGAAGAATAGTTAAAGCCGGATGACCTAAACGAGAGTGCCAATCCGAAAGAGTAGTTTCAATGCCAGAAGCAAAAGCAAGAGACGGTGGTTTGGAGGTGTTATTTTTCGGCCACTCATAAGTGCCATCCTTAGGTTTGCCTTCTAGACGAAGAGCCCCCGTTTGCAGGTCTCTCACCTGGAAATATGTCGGAGTAAAGATAACCGCAACATCATTAGTTTTACACAATTGAAAAACATAGATTAAGTTTTTATCAAGAGATGGAACACAAAGAATATTGTTAAGAAAAAAGGTTTAGTGTAAGAGGGTAAAGAACAAGAACCGGTGTGTGAGATCTGCAAGGCAGATCCATCTTCTAGAAGAACATCATCGCCTCCCGTGAAAGGGTTGTGAAGTGAGAGGTTAGCCAAATCAGACGTCATGTGGTGAGATGCGCCCGTGTCGACTAACCAAGTTGAGGAATCAGATATCATGGCTGCGTTTGCGCGGGGCTGCCACTATTGTTGGTATTGTGGTGGTTGCCATGATGGAGGATGTGGATGAGGAGATGCCCATGGTGAGGATGAGGCAGCTCCTTTGACAATACGAAAGTCATGACAATACTTGGCGTTATGCCCTTGTATGCCACATGCTTGACATCGACCGAGATATGGCTTGGAGAAGTGATGTTGTGACTGATTTTGTGGAGCAGATCGGTTAGGATAGTGTTGTTGACTACAATGCTGCTAGCGTTGTCGTGTTTCTGTGGCATGAGCGACAATTGGTGCAAGCACAATGAAGTCATTGCACAAGATCATTGCTTCACGATTCAGAAGGCGCTCGTGTAATTCCGAAAAGGCAATCGGATTATCACGACCATTCACCGCATCCATCTCCGATTTGTATTTTTCAGTGAGATCGGCGAAGATATCGTCAATTAAATCCTCCTGATCCATGGGCTTGCCGAGAAGGGCAAGCTCATATGCCTTCTCTTTGATGAGACGCAGATACTCGCTAATCGTCTTCGTTCCTTTAGAACTGGTTCTGATATGGTCCCTGAGTTGCCGGATGTGGCCTCGTGTGGTAGTACCGAATGGTTGAGTAAGTGTATCCCACACTTCTTTGGTCGTATTGGCACTGGATACCACCGATTGGACCGGTAGCGAGATCGCACCAATCAACGCACTGTAGAGGAGTCTATCTTGATGCCTCCATGGAGCATAAGCCGGATTTGGAGATGAAACACCATTGACAATGATTGTTGGAGAAGGAATTTTGCCATAACCGTCAATGAACTGATGTAGTTCATGACCTTCAAGTAACGCCCGTACTTGACGTCCCCACATAAGATAATTTTGGTTGGTCAGCTTTGTCACATTAGACATGTTGACAGAGAGAAGCGTGCTTTGCGGATCTTGCGAGTTGAACACGGAAGTTCGTTCAGCGGTTGAGTCAGAAGCCATCGAGATATGAAGAAGAGAATAAGAGTAAGAAAACACAAAGAACATGGAGAAAAATAGAAGCAGAGGAAGAAGAAGGATGAGAGAAAAAGAAACGCCGTCGGCGAGAATAGGTTAAACCCTATTGGTACTCTAATACCATATTATGATAAAAGGAATTGATTGATATTATTGAATGATACAGACACTAATATATACAGAGAAGAGCTATTCACCTAAGGAAAGCCAATATACAATAATTACTAAGGCATAATCACAAGAATGATATAGCCGTTAGGAAGATACGTTAATAATAGGCATCTTCCCACACAATCTTATGCTGCACCATATTTTTTCATATACTCATATTCCGTAACAAAGTCTCATCTATTTGGCCCGAACACCAAAATTAAACGATCAAGTCAAATGCAACAATCATGGTTTTACCAAGTAGATGATAGTTTAATGGCGTCTTTTAGGACTTCCAAATGTTGTGCTTCCTATGCTTCCTATGCTTCCTATGACTCCTAGTTCTACTTTAGGTAAATCGTAGATCCCAACGGAAAGATGTATGAGTCTCTTCCTAAAACTCATCGGAAAACCATTTAACATCGTTTTCTCAAAACCATTTAACATGATAGAAAAAACCTCATTATGATTTTTCTCGACATATAGATAGATATTTTGTACTTTGTTCAAATTTTGTTATGGAAAGTGAATTATTGTTAATAGCTTAAAACATTGTCACTTTCTGTCCCTACCGACATATATATACTACAATTTAACAAACGAAATAAGAATAGCATTGTATCAATAACCAAAAATATATTTCTAATAAAAAAAAATAAAACCAATATCTCTATAATATTATTTAAGAAGAAATTTTTGAAAATGAATTTTGTTTGTAAGTTATTACATAAAATGCCATTACAAATAAGAAAAGATAATTGAAATAGGAAATGATATAATTGTCTTTTAAAATTATTGATGATAATATGAAAAGTATTTATTTCCCATTAAAGAAGTTATTTACTATTTAATTTATTAATTATTATAATATTATTAAATAATAATAAATCCATACATATTATAAAAAAAAATATTCGAAATCTTGCAATATTTTTCATTATAATTATTATAAAATATTTTACTAATTTTATAAAGAGTTAGACACGGAAAAATTGATTTTTTAAGAGTTTTTCGACTGGCCGCAAAAATCATAGTCATTAAGCGTTGCAAATTAAATTTATATTTTCAAGATTATAGGTTTTTACGGGTTAGCCTGAATAATATTTTTATTGCAAAACGGGTTAAATATCCATGTTAGTCCAGGTTGACAGTTCTATATATAATCATTAGTTAAACATATTTTAAAATTTATATCAACATAATTTTTCTTAAATTTCAAAACAATTTTTAAACAAAAATTACCACACATTATATAGCCAGCACGGATTGAATCCTAATTTATATTTCTTATTTTGTCTTCCAAACGTTTCAATAAACTAAATGAATTGTTGAAAAGACATTTTTTTTTTCTTTAACTATATTTCATGAAACCAAGTTTATACTAATCCCAAGATCTACATCTATTACTATCGGCAGTAAAATGTAAAAAATCCTCTACATCCACTCACATAACCAAATTAACTACCTAATACCTATAACAATCGCTTTTTAAAAATATAATTTGCTATAGCATTCCCTTTAGTAAATTAAAATTGCTACAAGAGCAGAATTGAATTATGGGTAATAATTTGTGTGGTTAAAGTAAACACATGGGATAAATGTATTATTAAATCAATATATGTATATGTATATTTGGTCAAAAAAAATATATATATGTATATGTATATATGCCTCCGTATCAATTCTTCTTCAAGAAACGATAAACATATCTCCAAATTCGAAGTAAAAAATTGAATTCGAAAAGAGACTTCAGGAGTAATTAATTTTAGTTCTGAAGTACAATAGTAGGTGAAAATAAGTTATAATATTATCGGGTACGCGGTTGATTTAATCAGTAACATTAACAAGATGCGTGTAGCATTTATAAGGCAAAAGTCAATTTTTACTCGAATTTCTTGTTATTTATTGTTGGTTTTTTAAATACCGAATACCAAAGTATAGAATTTCTCAACGTTTTCTTGCTTTTAGTAAAATTCAAATCTAGTTGAAGTTTTAAATTTTTATCCAAGAATCTCTCTCTTCTTTAATCATTCTTGTGTATGTACAAGTACCGTCAATTTGATCAATTTATTATTCACTACACCGTCAAATAGTAATTTATCGGTTTCCGGAAGTCTGGTAAAATAAAATTCTAGCTGCTACGTGACAAGGCAAATAGAATTTATATGAAATTGATGTTGATTGCCTCATGCAGTAGAATGGCGTTCGATTTATAAATGTCATTATCAATCAAATGGTAGTCAATAAATTCTAGGAGTATTAAAACTTGTATGGGTTGTTTAAGTGAATTACTTGTTAAGAAAAATAGATAAACATATAATTAAGATAGTTCAGAAGCTATAAAGATAATTAGTCTAATTGCATTAAGAAAAAAATATACTAAACGAACTTCCACGAATGAGAATGAGTTTGATTAAGGGAGATAATCGTAGATATGCAATTTGGTGTTTTAAAATGTGTCCCTACTCTATGTATTTGTCACTACTGAAATATATTCATTTTTTGCAATCATAGATGGAATAACAACATACTTGATATTGATATGACGTCAAATAATTTGGATTTTCTTCATATATGTTAATACCCTTTTGTTTGCATTTTATAGGTTTTTGGTACTAGATTATTTGTATCCATTCGATTAATACAGAGATTTGGGAAACGGTTAAATCCCCTGCAAAATCTCGAAAAAGTGGAACATGATTTGTTGCAGAAAACATAGTTTCTACTTCCCGTTATGCATCGTTATCGGACTCAGAGGATGGGTTAATTGCAGATGCTGAATCGGAGGAGAGGAAGGATAAGGAAGAGGAAGAGGAAGATGTGGAGTTGGGTTCAGACAAGGGGGAGGAGCTGAATCCAGGGAAGGGGTCGAGTTTGAAAGTTGCAGGCAGAGTTTCTCTTCCTCGGGAATCCAAATCTACCCATAAATTTATAAAGGCGGCTTCAAACCTAACTTCTATGGAATCTCCTGCGAAGAACTCGAGTAAGAAGAAGAAAAAGAAGTTAAAAAAAAATCAACATTAATGTCGAGTTTTTTCTGAAATATCAGAGGATTCAACAAGGAAAAGAAACATAATATTGTAAAAAATTGGTGTAGGGAGAATGATTTTCTATTTGGAGGTCTAATAAAAACTCGCGTAAAAGAGAGTAAGACGGAGGGCATTGTTGCTAAGGTGTTTCCAGGATGGTCATTCTTAAACAATTATTAACATCAACGTCTAGGAAAGATATGGGTGGTTTGGAGGGACTCTGTTCGTCTAACTCATGTGTTTAAGAGTGCTCAAATGGTTACAGTATTGGTTAAGTTACAAGGAACGGAGGAAGAGTTCTTGTGTTCGTTTGTATACGGTTCTAATTTTGAGCAAGAGAGGAAGATTATGTGGGAGGATTTTAGAAGTCATTTTGATTCATCGATCTTTAGCAGGTTGAGATGGATGATAATGGGAGATTTCAATGAAATTACTGCGATGGAAGAGCATTCTTGCATGAGTCCATCAAGCTCGTGGAATGGGATGCTGGATTTTCAAGCAATAATTCGGATGGTGTTCTATGTGATATGGGTTATCATGGACCTCCTTTTACTTGGTGCAATAAGAGAACAAAAGGTCTGGTTTGCAAAAAATTGGACATACTTCTTATTAATGATCATTGGCTGGATCAAGTTCCAAATTCGTATTGTGTGTTTGAAGCGGGAGGTTGCTCGGATCATTTAAGATGCATATTTTATGTTGACTCGGAGACTCCTAGACGGAAGAAGCCATTCAAATTCTCGAACGTGATTGCTTCGATGCCTCACTTTCAAAGTGCTTTGAAAGATTACTGGGAAGGGACGGTACCATTATTCCATCCTACTTTTGCTTTATTTCGATTCTCAAAGAAGCTTAAGAATCTGAAACCTATTGTCAGGCAGATCTCAAGAGATGCTTTGAGTAACATATCTCAAAGAGTGAAATCTGATTATGAGACGTTGTGCGCTGAACAAGAGCAGAATTTGCAGGCTCCATCAGAAAGATCCCAGCAGGATGAGAATGAGGCTTTTGAGCAATGGGAGAAAGTTTCAAATGTAGAGGAGCGTTATCTATTGTATAAATCAAAACTGATCTGGATGATCGTGGGATATAAAAATACCAAGGTCTATCATCATGCAGTAAAGATTCGAGAAGTAAGAAATGGGATACGAGAATTGGAGAGGAATGGTGATGTGACTAGTGTGGTAAGCGAGATCAAAGAGATTGCAGTAAATCACTTTGACTCGTTTCTGAATCAAGTCCAAGACGATGGATACTAGTGTTGCAGAGATTGGTGAGTTGCTGAAGTTTCGATGTTCTTCAAAAGATCAGCAGGGGTTAATTAAGGAAGTAACGGAATTAGAAGTAAAAGAGGTCCTCTTCGCAATGGCTGGAAATAAATCACCAGGTCCGGATGGTTATACGGTTGAATTTTTCAAGGAGGGATGGCAGACTCTTGGAAAGGACCTAGTGGTTGGGATTCAATCTTTCTTCATCAAAGGATTTCTTTCGAAAGGTGTAAATTCAACAATTCTTGCATTAATCCCGAAAAAAAGAAGGAGCTAAGCAAGTGAAGGATTACAGACCAATAGCGTGCTGCAACGTGATCTACAAGCTGATTTCGAAAATCCTCGCTAATCGATGAAAAAAATTCTCCCGAAATTTATTTGTCCAAATCAGTCGGCATTCGTTCAAGATCGTCTTCTTATTGAAAATCTGCTCCTTGCTTCAGAGCTGGTAGCATGCTATCATAAGAAAACGATTTCTTCTAGATGTGCTCTGAAAGTTGATATATCCAAAGCGTTTGATTATGTCCAATGGAGTTTCTTGCTGAATATCCTAGAGTCTTTGAATATGCCCATGGAATTTATACATCGGATAAGGTTATGTATCTCCACAGCTTCATTTTTGGTGCAGATTAATGGAGAATTGGAGGGATACTTTGGGAGTTCAAGAGGACTGAGACATGGATGCTCTCTCTCTCCGTATTTGTTCGTCATATGTATGAATGTGCTGTCAAAAATGTTGGATAAGGCTGCTATGCAAAGGAGATTTGGATTCCATCCTAAATGCTCTAATTTAAAGCTGACACATCTATGCTTCGCAGATAATCTCATGATTTTTTCGGACGGAACTTTGAGGTCGATGGAAGGCATAATCAGAATTTTTGATGAGTTCTCGACAATGTCAGGATTAAAAAATAAGTTTGCAGAAATCTACTGCGTATCTCGCGGGTGTTTCAGACTTGACTAGAGAAGCTATGTCTCAAAGGTTTGCCTTCGACTTTGGTACTTTACCTGTGAGATATCTTGGTCTACCGCTATTAACGAAAAAGATGCGTTCACTTGACTATGTGCCACTCATTGACAAGATAAGAGGAAGAATAAACTCTTGGACAGCTCGTTACATATCCTTTCCTAGGAGATTACAATTGTTGCCTTCAGTCATTGCTAGCCTTACTAATTTTTGGATGTTTGCATTTCGATTGCCCATTAAATATGCATTGAGGAAATTGAGAGCATATGCTCTGCCTTTCTCTGGTCGGGACCTCATTTAAACCCGCGGAAAGCTAAGATTGCCTGGAAAGATGTATGTAAACCCAAGGAAGAAGGAGGACTAGGTTTGAAGAGTCTTCGTGAAGCTAATGATGTATGTGTGCTGAAGTTACTGTGGAGAATTATTACGACTAAAAACTATCTTTGGGTTCGTTGGTCTCATAGTACTCTCATGAGAGGAAAATTTATTTGGTTAATTCCACTACAATCTTCGGGATCTTGGATGTGGAAAGAGATACTGAAAAGTCGGCAAAGTCCAGCCTCATTTCTTAAAGTCGAGATCAGAAATGGTCTCTCGTATGATGATTGGTCAGCTTTAGGTAATATATTCTCATTCTTTGGAGCTCGTGGGTTCATTGATCTAGGGATCCGGCAAGAGGCTACGGTGGAAGAAGCGATTACTATGCATCGGAGAAGAAGGCATATGATCCCAGATTTAAACAGGGTGGAAGATAAGTTAGAGAAAGTTCAACAACGATATATCGAACATGAAGAGGATACAATATATTGGAGATGGAAGGGGGATAAATTCAAGACCTGTTTCAATACAAAAACTACAAGGGATCAGTTGCGGGTAGCTTCCCCGCGTATTCCATGGTCAGATGGAATTTGGTTCACGCAAAACT
Organism: Eutrema heterophyllum; assembly: GCA_002933915.1. Classification (NCBI taxonomy): domain Eukaryota; kingdom Viridiplantae; phylum Streptophyta; class Magnoliopsida; order Brassicales; family Brassicaceae; genus Eutrema; species Eutrema heterophyllum. Next base: position 1,452,903 of record PKMM01048317.1, on the reverse strand, counting down.
GCCCGAAGTTTGGGTTTATGGCGTGGCTAGCACTGCAGAATCGTCTATCTACGGAGATCGTATGCAGGTTTGGAATATAAATGCTTCCATAACATGTGTTCTTTGTCAAGACCAAAGGGAATCGAGAAATCATTTGTTTTTCTCATGTTCATTTTCGAAACAAGTATGGCGGAATCTGGCTGGGGGGATTATGCAACAAGAGTTTTCGTCATGTTGGAGTAGAGTTATTAATCTTATATCACGATCCCAGCCATGTCGAGTGAAGGGATTCATAATTCGGTATTTGTTTCATATGACAATACACATGCTGTGGAGGGAGAGGAATGCATGCAGGCATGGAACCAGTCCATCATCAGCGACTAGACTGATCAAGTTTATTGATAAGAGAATTCGCAATAGATTTACTTCTATACGAATGTTGGGTGATAAGCGATATGAAGACGGAATGCAATGTTGGTTCGCATCAAGGCCAGTAGATTGACATGGAGAACTCACTCTTCATAATCTTTTTCTCAATCCTTGTTTTAGAATAGCTGGTTACATTAAAAGCTCGCATCACTGATGTAGAAACGTTTTTTTCAGGTTTGAATATAATTTAACATTCATCCAAAAAAAAAAAAAAATTATTTAAACATTATACTTACTAGGTGAGAACCCGCGCTAATGCGCGGGTATTTTAATTTTAAACTATTTTGTAATTATATGTTTTTTTTAATTGTGTATTTTTATTTGCTTGTTTTGATTCATGACATATATATATATATATTTTTTACTTTGTTC
>PKMM01048317.1:1351231-1451777 GCA_002933915.1 Eutrema heterophyllum | reverse complement strand
TTTGATCTCTTCCTTTATTTTTTCTCAAATGTTTTGGTCAACGATGACTATCTCTCCGATTTTCAAGAGTATGAGACTGACCAATGAATGAATCCTTCATAAAATTGTCAACAAAAACAAATTTTATATAGTAGATACTTCTCTCTTTAAATATTATATAGTAGATATTTTAAATATAACTATTTTATAAATTATAACTTCTAAATCCCAAACACAAACCCTTAACCCTAAACCCTAAATCATATACCTCTAACCCTTAATCATAAACTCTAAATCTTAAATTGTAAACTTTTACACATAAACATCAAATATTATACAAAAAATCCAACACAAATAATATACAAATAACACTTACAAATAATATACATTGGTTACTACATTAAGACGAGGATCACAATTTATTTTATCCTCCACCGTTGATAAGATTAAGTCTAACGGACACAAATTCTTTTTTTTTTCTCTTAAACAATTTGCTTATCTCTTCTCCTTCCTCCTCTTCTCTCTCTTCTTCTTCAGATCTAATCCCCTTATTTTCAGATCTCGCCGTCGTCAACAACATCTTCTCCTCCGCTCCCTGGCATTCCTTCGCACTCGACGACGCAAGAAGAGTGGTTGAATCGACGCGTCCCGGTGAGTTATGTGCTCACCGCTCCCGTCCTCGCCGCTCCTTCCTCCGCTTCTTCTTCTCCACATCGTCTCCTTCCTTCTCTTCTTCTCATCCTCATCTTCTTCAGATCTAACTCTCTTTTTTTAGATCCAGTTCTGATGCTCACCGTCGGTTCTGTACGTGCTCATCGCTCCCGTCCTCGCCGCTCCGCTCCGATGTGCCGCTCTCATCCGATGCACCGCTCTGATGCTCACCGGCGGTTCTATGCTCACCGTTCTCGCCGATCCATGCTCACCGCCAATTCGGATGGGTTTTCTGGCGGCGAGGTCGCGCATAAAGCAACGAAACACGCTTTTAGTCATTTATTATTATTATTATTATTTTTTTTTGTAATTAATTAATTTAATAAATACATTTTTTAAATAAAATTAATAAGGGGAGACTGACGTGTCGGCGCTGGAGAGCCTCTTCTCTCTTTATATATTAGATTTAGCATAACAATTATTTAGAAACCTCATTTATTTAGACAAAAAAAGGAACGTCATAAGCCTTTTGTAAAGTGTCTCATACTCGAGTGTTTGCATTCAAAGTTTTAAACATCATTATCTTCGTTATAGTACGGTTAAATAGCGACAAAAATAAATATTTGAAATAACCAGAAGTGTTTAACTTCCAAGTTTCAAACATAAACTTCCACCATTATAGGGTTGAAGTAGGAAAAAATATGCAATAGTATATATCTTTCAATGATGCTTTTTTAGATCTTATAGCCAGCCTATTCTATTTTTGAAATACACAGTAATGCGCTATCAAATTTTGAGTAATAGATCAAAACCATCCTATGATAATTATTTGAAATTTCAATGATATATTAACCATAAACCGTTTGTAAACCATTATTTTGTCATTTTTATAGGTTAAAACGAATACGAATTCAAGAATAATATCTTAAGCATACAAAATTACTTATAGGGGTTGCCTACCATTTGTTTTGACTTCACCAAACTAGAGCATAAACAAGCCAATTGACCGAAAAATATTTAAAATCCTGTTGAAANGCCTATTCTATTTTTGAAATACACAGTAATGCGCTATCAAATTTTGAGTAATAGATCAAAACCATCCTATGATAATTATTTGAAATTTCAATGATATATTAACCATAAACCGTTTGTAAACCATTATTTTGTCATTTTTATAGGTTAAAACGAATACGAATTCAAGAATAATATCTTAAGCATACAAAATTACTTATAGGAGTTGCCTACAATTTGTTTTGACTTCACCAAACTAGAGCATAAACAAGCCAATTGACCGAAAAATATTTAAAATCCTGTTGAAAACTGAAAAAATAGAATGTAGCTTGATGGTCCTGCTGAGTTTAAATTTTTTGGTACCGACTCCAAAACCAGATCGCACTTTTAGGCAAAAGTTTAAATTCATAGCCTAGGGATACATCAACCCCAATGAAATTCCAAAAAGCCAAGTTTCCTCGGTTTATACCCATTTTGTCTCTTTTAGTTTTGACTCTTTTTTGTTTTTACTTCCCAAGCGTGTGCACTTGATATTAGAGCTATTTATTTTCTTTTTTCTTTTTATATAAGAAAATACTAAACTAGTTGATTTATTTATTGACAGTACATAATAAATATGAGAAAAAATTATTAGTCAAAACTTCAAAGTCTTCAAGCCCAAGCATCCATACCTCTGTCTTCGTGAACATAAATTAACCCTCTTCACCACACAGTTAATTAATCATGTCCTTCGCCTTCGAACTTTTATCGTTGACCAAACTCGTTTCCCTTGTTACTCAATGTTTTAATCATATTTGTCTAATTTAGTGCGTATTAATTCCACAAACTACTTATTAGTTTTCTGATAAAAATATGATCATAGAAAGTATCAAGTAGCCAAATTATTAGAATCGATATTTTTATCATTAGAAGATAAACAAAAAAAAAACGTGGAAGACAATAACAAATACTCTTTTTTTTTCTTTCTTACTTACTCGTACATAGTAGCTTAACTTGTAAGCGTTTAATAACTGATGCAGGCTAACACGTATGCGAACGAATCCGTTTTCGATTATCATTCATAATAAAATCCACAACAATGTAAATAAAAAAACAAAAGTGTCAAAATGGTAAGAAAGTTTTTTAAAAAATGACTATGGATGCAATTATCTCAAACCAATAAATATTGTTTGGATGCGTCCACCTTTTTTCTTACGACGTTAGGATGTGTCCACTTTTTACGATAAAATCATACGTGTGCAATCTCTTGGACCTAGAAGTTGTGAGTTCATGGCAAAAAAAAGAAAACAAAAAGCTGTGACTTCTAAAGACCTGTATTGGGCCTTCGCTAGGTTAATCAGCAACATGGGCCTAATCAGTAAACATTATAGCCGACTAGTCAACGCCATCGTATTTATTTTTGGTAATTTCGCAAATCAGCTTTCTAAATATTAATTTCAGTCCTTACGACTTGTTTTAGTTTTGGCTTAGCAAATTTATAATTATAAGGATCTGACGTTTGAAAATCTTGTAAAAAGCTCCTTTTGTTGTTTAATGGAGTGGAGTGCGTTTGTCATTATTATACATAATCATTATAGCCCATCATCATCCATGTATAAACACGACGGGTCTGATGTATATATCTCCTAACAAACGGAGTAAGACTGTAAGAGTAACCATTAATAATAATAAGAGCTTATAATATAACAGATCTGGAGGCAGAAGGGAAAGCTTTATTATCTGCAATTCAAAACTCATACATGATGGGATATCGGGAAAGTAATCTTTGAAGGCGATTATTTGAATCTTATTCGACATTAAAATGGTGAAGCTAAAGATTATGAAATACACAATCTCGGGAAGGAAATAATAAGATGGGCAAGGAAGCTAAACCAGGTTACCTTCCAAAGTGTGAGAAGATTTTGTAATATGCCTGCTCACTTTTTGGCAAAGCGTTCATCTCCCGATAATCCCTTCTATTCTAGTTGTATTAACCCTCCTCTTTGGTTAACTACACATCTTCATAAGGATTATGTAACTTCAACTTCTCATTATTAATGAAATATTTGTTTCGTCAAAAACAAAAATATAACAGATCCTCAAAATTTGAATATGAAGTAAATTCCGTGAAACCCAAAACGTTTACATGTGTGTGAACAAATTATATACAATATTTTTACCAAACAAAAAAAACATTATATACAATAGATATTCGGTATTACTCTATTTCTATAATACATATGTAATACAAATTGAGTAGGAAACTTTATATTATAACTGGATTAATGATATCAGTATATATACAGGTAATTAATGAACTCAATGATATAATAACAGATTTCAAACACAATTTATAAAAAGAAAAATCAAACACACGATAATCATTGAAAAATTGCATGACAAACCAATATATAAGAGGTATGATTCAATTTTTGTTTAAATTTCATATGAAATCAGATGTGAGATTCTAAACAACATCATTCACCTGCAACAATATTTGGCGAAACCAACTTGATCCAATTTTAGAAAACCAATTTCATCCAATATTATATAAGCTATATATAATTGGGATAACTCACCGACACTCATAATTCATGTAAGTTGTATTTTAATGGAATTCCGGTCGTCTCCCCGAGCCTCTGATTGGGTCTGAGCCTTAGCTAAATCGCTCATAATACTAACAAACATAATCCATATTAAAAAAGATGAACTATATATTGATGAATACGTATTGTTTCTCAAAAGGGAGTAAGGTATGGGTGACCTACACCGACTATTTTTTTGTTGTTGTTCTAATCAACATTTTTTTATTTCAAAATCCCACAAGTTTCGGTCTTATGAGAAAATTTAGAGCACTCAACCACCAGTCCACAATAACTTTAAGTCGTGGTGTACACTCGCAAGAAGATATAGTGTGTCTAACCCAACTTGAAGACTACTTTTCACTAGAAGTCAAACATAATTCATTTTTGAATAGAAGCAACCCAACACATAAATGTCCTACTTAATACATATAGATGCACGTATCGCATATTTTTTTTTATCTGAGTGGATAGTAAAACTTTTTAAGTTTTTAAAACACACAAAATTGTGTTTATGAAATCGAAAAAGGAATAGAGAAATATGTGAAATGGATAGTCTATGTATGTAATTAATTTACGTGATTGTGGTAGGCAATACTATGTCCGTTTAGATTTGTAGTGATGAAATGTTAACTATTTGTAGTGTGTAAAGTGGACGACTTCATCGTTAACGATGTCATGGTCATGCGGCGGATTTGCTACACAAACGGGATGTGAGAGAATTCATAATAGATAAATTGATAATGAAAATGTGTGTCAATTGCAAAGGGATATTGCAGCCACATGATAAGAATAGTCTCATAATATAGGGTTGATGAAAGTGTTGTTGCGGTGAAAATTAGCTATCGGACGAAATATGAATTTGCAAAATTGAACGGTTAGAAGCTTTCACAAATGGTCAATAAGAATTCTTGTAATCTGTGTTTTTGAGATGCTCAATAACGTCTTTGACATTTAAACTGAATTAGAGAATTGTTGGTTTTCTTGAAGTGACCATTTATTTCATTGTTTATTTTAAATCAGTAAGCTTTCTTAATATTTCAAAAAAACTCATGGATTTGGTCTTTCGTGTGGTGTGGTTCAATCAAGTGTATACTATAAAACTGATTTTATAGTTTTTTTTCTCCATCTGAATGCGGTGCTGATGATTTTCATTCAAGTTTATTTTGTCATATTTATCATTGATCTTTAAAAAAAACTTAACATTATGAATGCACAATTTATGCACCTAAACCATAAACCATAAACCCTAAACCTTGTATACCTTTTAATGCATATTTAAAACACTATCAAATCCGGAACTGTCAGAAAAGGTAGCTGCTGCAAGGGTTAGTCTCACCCTTGTTTCTCTAATTTTGATTCATGCTTGCCATTTTTGTTTGTTGGTAATCTAACTTTTGTTTAAATGCATACATAGTTTTTTAGTTACTTGATGATTATGATACACATTTTTATTATTGAATATGATTTATTACAGATTGCTAAACTACTTTGTGTTCCGTTTATTAGGTTGATGCTAAAATTGTCCAAGAGCATCATCTTGCTGCTGCTATTCACGATAATGTTCAGGTTAAGAACGCTTTTCAGGATGATTTAGCTTATAATGTAGGAAAAAATATGTAATATTATATATCTTTCAATGATGCTTTTTTAGATTTTATAGCCAGCCTATTCTATTTTTGAAATACACAGTAATGCACTATCAAATTTTGAGTAATATATCAAAACCATCCTATGATAATTATTTAAAATTTTAATGATATATTAACCATAAACCTTTGTAAACCATTATTTTGTCATTTTTATAGGTTAAAACGAATACGAGTTCAAGAATAATATCTTAGACATACAAAATTACTTATAGGGGTTGCCTACAATTTGTTTTGACCTCACCAAACTAGGGCATAAATAAGCCAATTGACGGAAAAATATTTAAAATTTAAAATGTTGGAAACTGAAAAAATAGAATGTAGCTTGATGGTCCTGCTTCACCTGAGTATTTTAGGTTTTTAGGTTTTGGTATAACGTTCGAACTTAATTATTTTTGAAATCTATACTAATAAAACATGAACATTTTTGGAATCTGTTTCCAAACATCACTTATTTAAAAAAAACAAATTGAACATATTGTCAAACAAATATTAAACATGTTACCAAACATTTATTAAATCTATTATAAACTTAAAAAATTATAAATTAAATATATTTAAATCAATAACACTTAACTTAATTTTTATTATTCATTTAACATTTTATATATCAAAAAAATCTTTACGGGGATTTATAATCTGGTTTGACCTTTAAAACTTAGAGATTTATTCATATTTGGGCCTTAAATATGTTAGACCCATGCGAATACACATCTCGCACATATATAAAACCGGGCCTGGCTCAATGGGTTAGGTTAGTTACGAAATATAATGTTTTTGAAAAGTCGGAGCAGCCGCAACCGTTCGAAAATGAAGATAGGGCGTGTATGATTAGTTATTAAATTACTAATCATCCTAATAATATTTGCCATTTATTAACATTAGCATTAAGCCATAGGCCCATAGTAAGTTACTAGCACGCCGTGGATGATTATACTACGTACTTACATGGGAAGAACAGTCTTTTAAGATATATCTACAGCCGTTGGATCCAAAACACTAATCATCATGGGCCGTAGGATTACAACGCGGTTTTTCCAACATCGCATGCTTTTATCAGATGGTGGGTCCCATGTTCAGAGGTATGTTCTTCCCTAATCCATTAATTACCAATGACTTTTATAAAGTCACTACGCCAAGCGTAACAATCAATTTGGCCGACAAAAATAAAAACTCTCTCAATTTTTTGTTTTTCTCAGCTATCTCTATTTATATAAAATTAAGGTACATCAAGAAAACATAAAATAGTAAAGTGATAAAACAGCAAAAATAAATTTTGACGATTCTGTTTTCCGGAAAATTTTACTCGCAAAGAAAACTCTATCAATTTTATCCTCTATTTCTCTTCTTCTCTAATTATGCATTAATTTTGTTGAAAAATATTCGATCATTCTGGACAAAAAAAAAAGCTATTTAAAAGTTGAAACCAGTGTGAACAAAGTGAAAAAAAAAGAAAAAAAAGTGTGAAACAAAACAATTACTATGATATACCAATGTAAAAAAAAACAATTATAATAATTTATTTCTCTTTTTTTTTACTTTATTTATATATATTTTCTCAAATTTCTTGGTTTTCAGAATTCTTCCACCGATTTTCGATTTGATCTGCACAGTCCCCTTCTCTCTCTCTCTCTCTCTCTCTCTCTCTCTCTCTATGGCTCTGTTTTAAAAAGGGCAAAATAGATTACTCCCCGAAAAACAAAATCGCCAGCTTTATCCCTCTTTTTTTCTTCCTCTTTCTTACATGGCGAGATGATGACGATTCACAGAAACTAGGGTTTTCCACAAGTTATCTCACACGTTTCATCAATTCCTTCCTCCTTCCTCTTCCTTCATCATCATTCCCACCGACAACAACCTCGGCGAGTCTTGGGATTATTGCTTCTGATTAGCCAATTGTAACTGTGGATCTCCAAGATTCGTTCTATCTCTGTATGTTCCTGATTCCGACAAATCTACTTCTAATTCCCGATGTTTTTTTTTTGCCAGATCGGGATTACTTTTGTTATGTTGCTCAATTTGTTATGCAATAAATATCCTAGTTAAAGACTAGTGTTTTGGTGTAGCTTGCTGGATCTCTTAATGTTTTCGTTAATCTTACGGATCTTTGTTAATTACGTTTAAAAAGGATTTATTTTTTTGCTTCTTCNATAATTGTCTTGGTTTCGATCTGTTTCTTATGTCTCGATTGCTAATTGAAATCTAAAGCTTCACACTTTTTCCCTCTTGATCTGATTTGGAGCTGATCTGAGTTTTTTTTTTTTTTAATTATATGACTCTTTGGTTAGATCAATCATGGCGTTGAAGTCTAGTTCTGCCGATGGTAAAACCAGAAGCTCTGTTCAGATCTTCATTGTGTTTAGTTTATGTTGCTTCTTCTACATTCTGGGAGCATGGCAACGAAGCGGATTTGGTAAAGGAGACAGTATTGCTCTTGAGATGACAAACAGTGGAGCTGATTGCAACATCGTCCCAAGCCTGAATTTCGAGACTCATCACGCGGGCGAATCGAGTATTGTTGGTGCATCTGAAGCAGCAAAGGTCAAGGCTTTTGAGCCCTGCGATGCTCGTTACACGGATTACACTCCCTGTCAAGATCAGAGGCGTGCCATGACTTTCCCGAGAGATAGTATGATTTACAGAGAAAGGCATTGCGCTCCCGAGAGTGAGAAACTTCATTGCCTTATACCAGCACCTAAAGGATATGTTACACCTTTCTCTTGGCCCAAGAGTCGAGACTATGTGCCTTATGCTAATGCGCCGTATAAAGCCTTGACCGTTGAGAAGGCTATTCAGAATTGGATTCAGTATGAGGGTGACGTTTTTAGATTCCCCGGCGGTGGAACTCAGTTCCCTCAAGGTGCTGATAAGTATATTGATCAGCTTGCTTCGGTGATACCTATGGAGAATGGAACTGTTAGGACTGCTTTGGACACTGGTTGTGGGGTAACGTCTTATGCATGATTCTCTTTGAATTTGGAATTCTCTATTTTTTGAAATGTGAAATTGAGTGGAAACATTTTCATTAGGTTGCGAGTTGGGGAGCATACTTGTGGAGCAGAAATGTGCGCGCAATGTCTTTCGCACCAAGAGATTCCCACGAGGCACAGGTCCAATTTGCTCTAGAGAGAGGTGTTCCTGCTGTTATTGGTGTTCTTGGCACCATAAAGTTGCCATATCCAACACGGGCTTTTGACATGGCTCACTGCTCTCGGTGTTTGATTCCATGGGGAGCAAATGGTAAGACAAGTTTGTAGTTCTTTAATTTATTGTGTAGAAAATGATCAGTTCGTTTGCTGAAGTCTTAATACTGTTTTGGTGTTTTAACAGATGGGATGTACTTGATGGAAGTTGACCGTGTGCTTAGACCGGGAGGCTACTGGATTCTATCTGGTCCTCCAATCAACTGGAAAACCAACTACAAGGCATGGCAACGTCCCAAGGAGGAGCTTCAAGAGGAACAAAGAAAGATCGAGGAAGTTGCCAAACTTCTTTGTTGGGAGAAGAAGTATGAACACGGCGAGATCGCCATCTGGCAGAAGAGAGTCAACGATGAGGCATGCCGTTCAAGACAAGATGATCCTAGAGCCAATTTCTGCAAAACTGATGATTCCGATGATGTCTGGTATGTAGCATGTGTTACCACCCTCATTTTTTTTATTAATCGACACCATAAGTTTTAGTTTTGGCTCTAATCCATCCATCCATCCATCTACTCTAGGTACAAGAAAATGGAGGCATGTATTACACCGTATCCTGAGACAAGTAGCTCAGATGAAGTAGCTGGAGGGGAACTTCAGGTTTTCCCTGATAGACTCAACGCAGTGCCGCCTAGGATCTCTAGCGGCTCGATCTCTGGTGTTACGGTTGATGCCTATGAAGACGATAACCGACAGTGGAAAAAACATGTGAAGGCCTACAAGAGAATCAACAGTCTACTTGACACGGGAAGGTATCGTAACATCATGGACATGAACGCAGGGTTTGGCGGATTTGCTGCTGCTCTCGAATCCACAAAGCTTTGGGTTATGAATGTTGTTCCCACGATCGCCGAAAAGAACAGACTTGGAGTTGTTTATGAACGAGGACTCATTGGCATCTACCACGACTGGTAAGTCGCAAATAATTTACTCTTCTTCTCACAACTTCTCAATGCTCATTGGTTTCTGGTTTGAAAGACTTTGTTGTGTGTGAATATGATTTTCAGGTGTGAGGCCTTCTCTACATACCCAAGAACATATGACCTAATCCACGCCAACCACCTCTTCAGTCTGTACAAAAACAAGTACGCATTTCTATTCTGTTTCAACACTAATCCGGCAGGTTTTTGAGATTGCTAATGTATGAAACCAAAACTCTGTAGGTGCAATGCGGAAGACATTCTTCTGGAGATGGATCGAATTCTCCGTCCAGAAGGAGCGGTTATCATCCGGGATGATGTTGACACATTGATCAAGGTAAAGAGAATCATCTCAGGGATGAGATGGGATTCGAAGCTGGTTGATCACGAGGATGGTCCTTTAGTTCCGGAGAAGGTTTTGATTGCCGTGAAGCAGTATTGGGTCACCAACTCCACCTCGGCTCACTGAAGTTTGTTTATTTCCGGTGGGACCTGACATTTTGATCAAAGGATAGAGCTTTCGTCCTTAGGGGAATGTGAGAGAGCTACAATCTCGTCTTTAAACACTTTTTCTAAGTATCTCTATTTATTAATGTAATAGTTTATAAGTGTTTCCCATTGAATTCTCGACTTCATAGTTTCCCAAATCCAAAAGCCAACAAAGTTTTTTTTCTATCTTAAGAACTCTAATTTAGATAATCACCGAGTATGCTTCAAGTACAGCAAAATGTATAATGTATTTCCCTATATATATATNTATATATATATATATATATATATATATATATATGCATATCTCAAACACAAGGCTAATCCAGCTCTAGAGAGAAGCAAATCAACTCATCTTCTGATTAAAAAGTAAATCTCTACATGTTCCAAAACCTCAGGCTCTCAACTCAATCGAGCTTCAAATCCACCATTTTTCCGTTTTGTTATTTACTTATTTTTTGTCGCCCCTTTCAACTTGTATCTATTTCCTGTGGCAACCATAAAAACGACGACGTACTTGCTGAATTACGACAATATCTAAAACCCGATAAACCGAACCTAACCGATGTTTACCAGTTGGCCTTTTTGTCTTTATATTTATTTTTCTTTTAGAAATTGCTAAAATTGTTACTGAACAAAATGGTTTTGGGAAAAAAACATTTATTTTCAAGAATTGTCATTTCCACAGTTTTTGCATGTGATGAAAAGTGAAAACAACAAGAAATTGAACTGGATATGAGTCTGACTGTGAAAGGCTATGAATCAACTTCCAACTCTTTGGTCTGAGCCTTCTTTGAGAAATTGAGACTGGTCTGTATAACTTTCTTAGCTCCTGAGAAGAACACAAGGCCCAGAAACATCAGAAACCATACAATGATTCAATTCTTGGATGGTGATAATTCATTTTGTAAAAGTTACCTTTCTCTGGATTCTTCTTGATGGAATTAACGACAGTAGATTTCCAGTCCTCATACTTAGCCTCCTCCATCTTCTTGTGTCTTTTGTAACACGAAGACTGCGGAAGCTCCAATTCAAAATGTAGAGTGAGTCAGCAATGGTCACAAGTTTGGGAACAAGTACATAGCCATAAATGTACCTCATCATTCAAAAGTGTGTAGTGATTCTAGAATAGATTACAGGGAAAGAAGTTAGTCAGCCATAAATGTACCTCATCATCAGATGAATATCCACCATCCTCTAGTCTCCTCTTATCAGGTAACACATCAAGCAAGTCTGAGGAAATTTTTTGAACCTAATCACTTATTTTGTTCGATTGAAATATGTCCAGACTAGTAGAGAATATATTGCAAGAGGAATAAACATACAGTACGGTCCATACCACGGTTTCCTTTCACGCCCTTGGCATCTTTCTTTTCCTTTGAGACCCCAACAAAGTCAAAGCAAAGGTCTGTCATGGATGTCGAGACCTGTTTTCATTAATCCATCTCAGTACTTGAGCAATCGAATCAAGCATTAGTGATATTAGAGTGTCTGAATAAAACAACAATGTCACTCACACATGAGAATTCGGATTCTGATGTTCCACAAACCTCAATCAACCTAAGCTTATCTACCTTGAGCTGCAAAACAGTAAATTTCAGATACGTTACGCAGCCCAAAGGGTACACTGAACAGCCATCAAAAGGAAAGAAATCCAGGTATTAATTACCTTCTGCTTTTTGGCACACAAATAGAAAGCCGCAGCTGTAAAAACAGGTCTAGTGAAGTCAGCATTTGCCCGTCTTGATGATGGTAGTGATGCAAGAAACCTCTCCTTATACCTAGAGAGCAACAAAAGCAATTGATTATAACACTCAGTTAAGAATGCAAACATGACCAGGGGAATTCATTCATATGAGGCATTTTATCAAACACATAGCATGCAAAATCTTACGAAAGACAACGATGCCATAAAGGGGAAAAAGAGAGCTTACGAAGATAGAACATTTTGCACAGATTTGATTATCCTAACGCATCCAAACTGAACCGCCAATTCTTTAATATTGAGCTTAGTCCTGAAAACGCACAAATTCAGATAACAACACATCAATCAAGATAACTCTCCACCAACAGATTCACAAAACGATTTACAACTCCAGTGGAAACAAAAAAGACTGGAAAAGGAAACCCACTTGATCCCAATAACGTTTTGCAGGCTATTGAATGATCTGGTGTAAGCCTTTTCCGACATACCACTCAACTTAATCGCTGCCTGTCTGTCGAATATAACCTGCATCCTGCAATAGATCCGAAGCGAGTAAGCAAACTACTTCGATCACCCACTGTGGAAACAGAATCAAAATTATCAATTACAACTTTACCTAGACGCTGCGATTTCCAGACATACCACCGCTTTACAGATCTCACCCTGCGATCCATACAAAAGAAAAGAAAAGAAAATCCGACAGTAAATTGATAATACGGAAGGGAATCAAAATCAAATTACCGACTAAATATTTGGATTCAGATTCGAATGCCTTACAACGCCGATAATGGATGAATCGAACTGAGCATCACAAAGACGGCGAAACTCGGCAGCTTTTCGGACCAGAAGCTTGCTGTTAGCGAGGTCAAGCTTCCTGGCTATGTCGGAGATATCCATATCCTTAATTCCGGCGGCTGTTTACGGGAAAGAGCCAAGACCAAGTGATGGATTTTCAAGATAATGTCAATGGAATCGCTGCGAGAACGCTTATTAAAAAACGAGAACAGATGCCAACGTTTGGCAAGAAAACGGAGTTTGGCGGGATTTTTTGTTGACTAATTGAAAATTTCGCGGCGTTTGATTTGTTTATCCCTCAAATTTTCTCGTAAATGGGCCTCGAAAGAAGGCCTTAGTCCGGCCCATATATTATCCTACGTCATAAGCATGTCTAGAAGCTGATTAGGCGTGAATAAACATGTTAGATATTTTACCTAAGATCCAAATTTTCCTATGGAATGGAAGGTACTATCGGGTGCGATCCCAACTGCTGAGAGATTAATATCTCGAAATGTTTAGAATGTCCCCTACATGTCAAAGGTGCTGCAAAGAGGATGAATCAATCAACCACATACTTTTTGAATGTCCATATGCAACAGCAATTTGGAGAGGTACGGGTCTGAGTTCATTTAAAAATCCTTCGGCAATACTTGAAGATAATTCAAAGATGTTTTGAGATATATGAGAAGAAAGAGTTAGATTTGGATATGCGCATACTATCGAAATTTGGATATGTGGATAACTTGGACACTATGGAAATCTCGGAATGAGTATATTTTCCAAAAAGGGATACGCATCCAAATGAAGATACTACACGAAGTGTATCTGGTGCAAAGGAATGGGCTGCGGTAATGACGCCAGATGTAATGGACATTACATAAACAGGAAATCGAAGCAATAGAAGGAGCAGTCATTGGGAACCACCTATGGAAGGGTAGTTAAAGTGCAACTTCGATAGTAGCTTCCTCCAAACTGGTGAATCCGTGGGTGTGGGCTGGATACTTAAAGATCATGTAGGAAATTTTATTATTGCAGGACATGCCAAACTTAAATCAAGTTTTCTCACCTCTCCAAGCGGAAGCAATGTGATTCTTTCATGTGATTCAAACGATATGGACTAAAGGATGGAGAAAGATATGGTTTGAATGTGACAATTTGGAATTGACAAATCTCATCAATATGGTGACGGAAAATACAGAGATAGGTAACATTCTAATTGATATCCATCATTGGATCACAAAGCTTTCTTTATGTTCTTTAAGCCATGTGAATCGCGAGCGCAATCAAATTGCGAATATGCTTTCGAATAAAGCTCATGATACTGTATTTTCTTTATTTAAATAAATATGCTTTCGAATAAAACTCATGATACTGTATTTTCTTTATTTAAATGTCCGTCGTTATGGCTAAAAAACTATTTGTATCAACCGTTTATTATTTAATAAAATCATATGTTAGAAAAGAAAAAAAACATGTTGCAATTATCTAATCATTAAATTTGAGATTAGATAAAAAAAAGAAGAGAAAATGGCTGGATTTATTCTACCCAAAGTACCCTTCGTATACCCTTTGCCTCTTCTTAAAAGCCAATAATCCTTATATTAAGCGACATCCAATGGATGCTATTGCCATAAGCTTTTTCTTAATATAATCAATTACAAGGCCTTAGCCAATGTAATACAATTATACAACAAAGAAAACAAAACGGGTATTTAAAGTATTTATGCGACATAGACTTGCAAATGAAACAAAATCAGATCAAATAGAGGAAAAGACAGAAAAGGAAAAAAATAGGAAACAAATGTATATTCGACTACCGGCAGCAACACATTGTTCGTCCGTTTTTACCCGACTACCGTACAGTACAGAAGCTTTTACACCAACAGAAGAAACAAAGCACAGAAATAGAGAGGAAAGGCTTTTGTTGTTGTTGTTGTTGTTGCGGTATTCAACTTATTAGGCTAAATAGCGGTAAAGTTTCCGGTCCGTGTTATCCCTTTCCAAGAAATCACGTTCAATGAGCGACTCGATTCTCTTCTTTATCTCAGTTGGGTTAGCCAGGAACCGTGGCTGCAACTGTTTGGTCACTTCTGCGATTATGTTGTTGTGGTCCAGTATTTTTCTGGACTTCATGATCCTCACAATGGCTGCTTCAATCTGAGGTTTCCTGTCTTCCTCCACTCTCTGTCTCGTCTCTTGCTTCTCTGGTTCTGTCTCCTTTTGCGCCACCACTGTTCCAATCTTCACTTTGTAAAACTTGCTGGTGAATTTGTCGTTCACAAAAAACGAATCCTCCTCTCCTATATCTTTGCTCATGGGTTCTTTCTTTATGACGTTTTTGCCCTTCACACACGCAAGCGACTGCAAACAACGTTTCAGATCTGATGCCGGGATTTCAGTAGCCTGTTCAATCTCTTTGTAGGTGAGTCGATCAGCGTTGTTGAACAACATGAGGACACACATCTGGAAAGTTGACACATTCAGTTCATGTTTCTGACCCTTTCCAAAGACGGCTTTGATATCGGCTGTGCCCATGTTAGTCTGCCAGGACAATCTTCTACCGGTATGGGTTCCAAGGTAAAATGAACGGAACTTCTCACAGAGAACCGAGACTTCCGCTGGGAGATTACAAGGTACTGCAGGCTGTGTGGGCCAAGAACCAGTTGTAAGAACCTGAACAATAAGTGTTGGTCCTTCTGAAAGCTCGGGGTGGCTGCCATAAAACATGCGCATTGTGTCCTCTGAAGTCTTCATGTCAGTGAACATGCCTTCCAATTTTGAAGTGAACTGATAGCCACATTCTGTCTTCAGTTTCACTATCAAACTTCTCTCTGCGTCATCCGACACGGTTTTGCCAGAGAGAAGCCTTTTAGCCAAATGCTGCTTGTAGTACTTCTCAAACACATCTTTCTCTTGTAAGTAGCGGAACAGCATCATAACTTTATCAAGGATGACCTCCACATCCCCATCGGCGATACCCTTAAGTCCTTTCCGTAGCTTGTCATCAACGAACAGGGAGATGAACTCAGGAGATCGAGCATTCAAGTTGATGAAATACTCGAATGAAGAATTAAGCGCATTCTGAAATGTTTTATCATTGCCAAACGCGGTGCTAATGATTTTGTCATATTTATCCCGCTCATCCAATAGACGCTGCACAAATTCTACCGGGTCCTTTAACTTTTCTGGATCAGTAACCAGTTGCTTTCCCATCTCCCTAAGATGCGAAGTCATAACGTCTCTGACAGTAACAAGACCATTGGTTACCCTGCGGAACAAGTTGTACATTCTACCCAAATCCTCATACTTGTCATTCAGAAGCATATTAACCAGACCTGAATTCTCCATGTGAACCAGCCTCTGCATGTGGTTGGCAATCATCTCTCTCTCAACCACACTAGTAATTTTGTCTTCGCTCTTGGCATCCAAGTAGTGTGCTACCCTATCTATTTCTTCAGTCAGACGTTTCTCTGCTTTCTTTAGGTAGTCCCCACAATCACAAGATTCAATGAACTCCTGAGACTCAACCTTATAAAACTCAGAAGAAGCCTCCAAAAATGGCTTCTCAAAATCATCCTGATACACAGATTCACCCAAGTCCATGAACATCTTAATCACATTCCTCATCAATCCCCTGTCTATGACTTCACCAGTCCGTTCCTTCTGGACTAGATCAAGAAGAGTGTTTAGAAGTCTTGCATGTATCTTAGGGAAATGCACTACGTTATCCCTCCACAAAGTAAGCCCCATCGGATGAACGTGGGGTTTTTTGGCGCTCTCGATGTAAGTTCTATCCATATACATCAGGATGTCCCGTATCATTTCTAACGCTTTGTTGTGCTCATTCCACTTCTTGTTGAGCTCTTCTAGGAATGATCCTCCCTGAGCTGCCTCAATTAGCTTGGATTTTTCTTTGAGATGAGCAGTCATGGTGGCAATAAACCCGGTATAGAGCTTCTCGCCAAACTTGTGCAGAACCATGTTGTAAGCGTTTCTGAGCCAATAGACAGAATAATCCAATTCAGACAAATGGCAATGTGAAGAAACAAAAATATCATGAAAACTTCTCCCGGAGAAAGAAATGAGAATCATTCTAAATTTCGCTGGCCAACAAGTTAAACACGAAAACTCACACCAACAGCTCAACAGAGAAAGTGCAAACTTCAACGAAGAAACTTACAGATATTGTTCCCAGAAACATTATTATTTTGTACAGATGTTATAAACATAAACCATGATTCAAGAAGAGCACAAATCGATGGAGACAAAGACCTGTATAGCTCTTCGAAGCTGAGGCCGCTAGCGTCTTGATTGTAAATCTGATGGATCGCACGCTCGAGAATCTGCCAGGTTTTATCGGCATATTTGGGATCCACCACGACACGATGCTTGAACGCCTCTATCTGGAAATTCCTCTTCTTTTGATTACTCATATTCAAAATCAATCTAAGATTCCAAAACAACAGCAAAAATTAAATCCCGAGAAGACAGTATCATAAAAAAACCAGGTGGATCGAGGAAAACGGAGACTTACCGGAGAGAGTCGGGAAAGACGGATGATCGGGTTAGGGTTTGGAATGTATTCTTGGCTTCCGGGATGAGATTTGGGGGAAACTACACAGAATAATGAAAAATTAAAGGAGAAGCAAGCAAATGGATATTTTTGTGTGTTTGGCACCGTCGGTGTGTAAGATGTATAGATAGAAATAGAAGATATCGGAGAAGAGATTTGAAGGTGGGGAGGTTCTGTTGAAGACGATAGGAAGAAATAATAGAAGTGGACTCCGTTTCTGGTTGTGGTTTCGGAACTATAAGATATACACATAAGTTAATAAAATTTGCGTTTAGCATGTTTCTTATTTTGGCACGTTGGTTAAAGTAGTCTCATTATTATTCAGAATCCAAGGATCGATTCCGCTACTAACCATTCATTTTTTTTGTTTTTCCTACTCTTAGAGGTTAGATAGAGTGTATTATGTATTAACGAAATAGGCATTTTCCCAGATACAAATCCGATGTTTGTGTGAATTGTAAAACTAGGTTTGAAATACATGTCATTTCGTCTAATCAAATTTTGGTGTATGATTATAAGACGAAATAATCCAAATTTTCGCAGTTTTAGTTTTTAAAATTATATATTCTGACACTGTGTTTTTATTTGAGTGGATAGTAAAACTTTAAAAGTTTTTTAAACACATAAATTATGTTTATGAAATCGGAAAAGGAATACAGTAATATGCGAAATGGATAGTCTGTGTATATAATTGATATATAATTGATATGCGTGATTGTGGTAGGCAATATTATGTTCGTTTAGATTTGTAGCGATGAAATGTTAAATGTTGATAGTGTGTAAAGTGGACGACTTCATCGTTAACGATGTCATAGTCATGCGGTGGATTTGCTACATAAACGGGACATGAGAGAATTCATAATAGATAAATTGATAATGAAAATGTGCGTCAATTGCAAAGGGATTGTTTGGATGTCACAGCCACATGATAAGAATAGTCTCATAATATAGGGTTGATGGAAGTGTTGTTCTGATGAAAATTAGCCATTGGCCGAAAGATGAACATTTTTTTTTTTGAAAAAGTGGACAAAAGATGAACTTGCAAAATTGAACGGTTATAAGACTTCTCAAATGGTTAAATATATCACTTCATGTTAAAAAAAAAAAAAAAAAAAAACTCTATATCGTTTAATTTTATGCTATAATCATCATACTATCATGACACCAACACCATCGTCACCATATCAATATTGTAACATCATCAACGTTATATCATAGTACCACCATTTTCTTCTCCTCTTCGTAGTGTTTGTTTTTCATAAAGTACATTGTCAGCTTAATTTCAATATCAAAAATGATTTAATGTTTTATGTATTCAGGTAATGTTTTTTCATCATTTTCCTTTAACAATTTTAATCATAAATCTAGATTGTTCTAGCATTATATCTAGATTTCAATATTGTAATTATCTATATATTCTTGAAAAAACACATCTAGATATTTATTACAGCTTTGTTCTTGTATCATATTTTCTTTTTCAATTAATCAAGATGGCTGAAATTATGGGCCTCAGAGTTTCTTTAGTCAATGTTATAAACAATCTGTTTTCTTCTTTGATAGTTTTGTAGAAATCGATTTAAAAACCTATATTGCAGAGGATGAAAATTTTGTGTATATTGTAACTGTTTGTCTTTCTAAATGTTATAAGGCATGGCATGTTACATTATCTTCCAATTCAAGTAAGACTAATTTTTTTTTGACATTTACAATTCATAACCTCGTATTGACATACTATTTGGATTGAACTAATCAACTTTAGAAAAGATTTTAAGAAAAACTAAATATTATGAATGCACAATTGACGCACCACTATGTTTGATCTGTTTCTTAATACTCGAGTCTATATTTAGATACCTTATGAGATTAATGTTTATCAACGTTAATTCTTCGATGAGCAAAACAGAGCAACAACGATCAAAGGAGATGAGTCAAAACCACATAGCTTCTACAGATGGGCTGAAAGGAAAAGCAAAGTTGGGCCAAGACAACTCCTCAAAGCCCAATAACAATTCTCTCGTATCTGCAAATAGCTCACAAATGCACAGTACGATAAAGCTGAATCAGATCAAGCTGGCAAACAAGTTTTCAGTCCTTGACTCTCTAGATACAACCTGAGGAAGACACTTGTCCAATCGATTAGGGTTTCACAGCTTTCTTGCTTTCTTGTATAAATTAAGAACGAGCAATCTGTAGAAACCTAAGGCTGAAAATAATTAAAAGGAACTGTTCATGTCTATCGTCTCCTTCACATATATCTAGTTTTGAGAAACTTTTTTATGGTATCAGAGCCATGGCTAGTGCATCCATGGATCCTTACACACCTCCTTCTCTGAGCATTGCAAACTGTGTCACAGTGAAGCTCACTGAACGAAACTACATCCTTTGGAAATCCCAATTTGAGGCTTTCCTCAACGGCCAAGGCCTCCTCGGTTTCGTTAATGGAGCTACACCAGCACCACCGTCAATGATTGATGTTCCAAAGCTTCAAAACACCACCAATAGAGTCACAAATCCGGACTATCAACTCTGGTTTCAAACGGACCAGGTTCTCAAGTCTTGGCTTCTTGGCTCTTTCTCTGAAGACATATTAAGTGTTGTCATCAACTGCAACACATCTCAAGATGTCTGGGAATCTTTGGCTAGACACTTCAACCGAGTCCCTTCTTCACGCATTTTTGAGCTGCAAAGGAAGATTCAAACTGTCTCCAAGCAGGAAAAGTCTATGGTCAACTATCTCAACGAAATCAAAGCCCTTTTTGACAAGCTCTCCTCCATTAGCAGTCCAGTTACCAAAAAGATGAAAATTTTTGCAGCTCTTCATGGTTTGGGAAGAGATTACGAACCTATCAAGACCAGTATTGAAGGCTCTATGGATATAATTCCAAGCCTAACCTTTGAAGATGTTGTTCCTCGGTTGACTGCATTTGACGATCGGCTTCAAAGTTATATGTCTGAATCATCTATTTCTCCTCACTTAGCGTTCAATATTGCTAGATCTACATACCACAACATGCGTGGTCGTGGTCAGTATCACAACAATAGACGCGGAGGCATGGGCTACTTCTCGACTCGAGGGAGCATTTTTCATCAACAAATCATCTCCTCTCCTGGATCTTCTGTCTCCTCTGACTCCGACAATCGTCCGGTCTGTCAAATATGCGGTAAGGTTGGTCATCATGCTCTCCGGTGCTGGCATAGGTTTGCCAACAGTTATCAGCTTGATGAAACTCCCACTGCACTGGCTGCGATGCGCATTACTGATGTCACCGAAAGCTCTGGCCTTGAATGGCACCCCGATACCGGAGCAACATCACATGTAACCAACTCTCCATCTCATTTGCAGCGTGCTCAGTCTTACCATGGTTCAGAATCTGTCATGGTCGGTAACGGAGAGTATTTGCCCATTACTCATACATGTTCAACCACACTTTCATCTACAACAGGTAACTTACGATTGAATGATGTTTTGGTGTGTCCATCTATTGCGAAATCTCTATTGTCAGTGTCGAAGATAACAAAGGATTATCCCTGCTCTTTTGACTTTGATTCTAACAATGTCTGTGTGTATGATAAGGAAACCAAGAAGCTTCTTCTTCTGGGAAGAAACAATGATGGGCTGTATGTGTTGAAAGATTATAATCCTCAGGTGTTCTACTCCTCACGACAACATATGGCTAGTGATGAGGTGTGGCACAAAAGATTGGGACATCCAAATCCGCATATCATGCAACTACTATCGGCAAATAAGTCTATTTTCATAAATAAAAGTGTCAAGTCTGTTTGTGAGGCGTGTCAGCTTGGAAAAAGCTATAGATTACCATTTTCTGCCTCCTCTTTTGTTGCGTCTAGACCTTTAGAGAGGATTCATTGTGATCTCTGGGGTCCTAGTCCAATTGTGTCTGTTCAAGGGTTCCGGTATTATGTAATTTTCATCGACAACTACTCGAGATATTGCTAGTTCTATCCTTTGAAGCTAAAGTCAGACTTCTTCTCTACCTTTGTTATGTTTCAATCTCTGGTCCAAAACCAATTCCAGACACAAATTGGAACTTTTCAGTGTGATGGGGGAGGAGAATTTACAAGTAAGAAGTTTTTACAGCTTCTTCAAACCTGTGGAATTCAACAGTATATCTCTTGTCCCTATACACCGCAACAGAATGGCTTGGCTGAACGAAAGCATCCCCATATAACTGAGCTTGGTCTCTCCATGATGTTTCAAAGCAAGATGCCACAAAAGTATTGGGTGGAAGCGTTTTTTACTGTTAATTTTCTTAGCAATCGTCTTCCTCACACAGCTCTAGCAAACACTCGCAGTCCTTATGAGCTTCTTTATGGAAAATCACCAGAGTATTCATCTCTCCGCGTCTTTGGTTGTGCATGCTATCCCACTATGAGAGATTATGCAAGCCATAAATTTGATCCAAGATCTTTACAATGTGTATTTCTGGGCTATAATGACAAATACAAAGGATATAGATGTGTTCTCCCTACAACAGGCCGAGTCTATCTTAGTCGCCATGTGATTTTTGATGAATTACGATTCCCTTTCTCTGATATGTATTATCATTTGCAGCCATATCCAAGTACAATTCTCACATCAGCATGGCAACAGAGTTTCAAACCATCTGCCCAGGCAGTTCCGTCTCAGACGGATAACACTTCCTCAAAGACATCTCAGCCAATCTATTCCTCGGTTCAGACTTTCCAGGAATGTTCTGTCTCACCTGCCGATCATATGCAATCTACTGCAATTTCTACAGACACTGATTTTTCGTCCCCTCAGTCTTTGATTCGCGATGAATCGTCTCATACAGAAACTGATTCTCTTTTCACTCCTCAAGATTTTCCACCATTGACAACTCCAGTTCGTTTTGCTCCTACCTTGTCTGTTCTTGAAACCCCATGTGTGTATACTGTCTATGAGAGGGTGCGTTCTGGGGACTATCAACGTTAATTCTTCGATGAGCAAAACAGAGCAACAACGATCAAAGGAGATGAGTTAAAACCACATAGCTTCTACAAATGGGCTGAAAGTAAAAGCAAAGTTGGGCCAAGACAACTCCTCAAAGCCCAATAACAATTCTCTCGTATCTGCAAATAGCTCACAAATGCACAGTATGGTAAAGCTAAATCAGATCAAGCTGGCAAACAAGTTTTCAGTCCTTGACTCTCTAGATACAACCTGAGGAAGACACTTGTCCGATCGATTAGGGTTTCACAGCTTTCTTGCTTTCTTGTATAAATTAAGAACGAGCAATCTGTAGATACCTAAGGCTGAAAATAATTAAAAGGAATTGTTCATGTCTATCGTCTCCTTCACATATATCTGGTTTTGAGAAACTTTTTTATGGTATCAGAACCATGGCTAGTGCATCCATGGATCCTTACACTCCTCCTTCTCTGAGCATTGCAAACTGTGTCACAGTGAAGCTCACTGAACGAAACTACATCTTTTGGAAATCCCAATTTGAGGCTTTCCTCAACGGCCAAGGCCTCCTCGGTTTCGTTAATGGAGCTACACCAGCACCACCGTCAATGATTGATGTTCCAAAGCTTCAAAACACCACCAACAGAGTCACGAATCCGGACTATCAACTCTGGTTTCAAACGGACCAGATTCTCAAGTCTTGGCTTCTTGGCTCTTTCTCTGAAGACATATTAAGTGTTGTCATCAACTGCAACACATCTCAAGATGTCTGGGAATCTTTGGCTAGACACTTCAACCGAGTCCCTTCTTCATGCCTTTTTGAGCTGCAAAAGAAGATTCAAACTGTCTCCAAGCAGGAAAAGTCTATGGTCAACTATCTCAACGAAATCAAAGCCCTTTTTGACAAGCTCTCCTCCATTAGCAGTCCAGTTACCGAAATGATGAAAATTTTTGCAGCTCTCCATGGTTTGGGAAGAGATTACGAACCTATCAAGACCAGTATTGAAGGCTCTATAGATATAATTCCAAGCCCAACCTTTGAAGATGTTATTCCTTGATTGATTGCATTTGACGATAGGCTTCAAAGTTATATGTCTGAATCATCTATTTCTCCTCACTTAGCGTTCAATATTGCTAGATCTACATACCACAACATGCGTGGAGGAGGCTAAGTATGAGGATTGTAGATTTCCAGTTGTGCTCGCTGGACTTCATGATCCTCACAATGGCTGCTTCATTTGAGGTTTCTTCAGCTGGGAGATTACAAGGTACTCTGCAGGCTGTGTGGGTCAAGAACCAGTTGTAAGAACCTGAACAATAAGTGTTGGTCCTTCTGAAAGCTCGGGGTGACTGCCATAGAACCCGCGCATTGTGTCCTCTGAAGTTTTCATGTCAGTAGTGAACATGCCTTCCAATTTTGAAGTGAACTGATAGCCACATTCTGTCTTCAGTTTCACAGTCAAACCCCGACACGGTTTTGCCAGAGAGAAGCCTTTTAGCCAAATGCTGCTTGTAGTACTTCTCAAACACATCTTTCTCTTGTAAGTAGCAGAACAACATCATAACTTTATCAAGGATGACCAGACCTCCACATCCCCATCGGCAATACCCTTAAGCCATTTCCGTAGCTTGTCATCAACGAACAAGGAGATGAACTCAGGAGAAGGAGCATTCAAGTTGATGAAATACTCGAATGAAGAATTCTGCTCGTTCTGAAACGTTTTATCATTCAATAGACGCTGTACAAATTCCACTGGATCCTTTTGACTTTTCTGGATCAGTAAACAGTTGCTTCCCCATCTCCCTAAGTTGCGAAGTCATAACGTCTCTAACAGTAACAAGACCATTGGTAACTTTAATCGATTAAATTACAAAAATATTTTGATATTTTATTATTTCGTTTCATTGTTTAGAAATTATATACAACAAACAAAATTACCAGTTCAGATATAATATTAATAGCTATTATTAACAAAAAAAGTGAATATAATAACCCATGGATAATCCATAACTGTAATGGTTAACCCGTCAAACGGGTAATCCACTTTCATTATATGGGTTAAAAAACTCACCCGAACCTTTAAATCATAGGAAAACATGATCAAACCAATAGATAACGATCCATTTTGACATTTCTAGTTTTTAGTTACGTACGAAGATATACTATGTGATGTGATATCGCAGAATAAGCAAAATTGTTTGGTTAGTTAGATGAAAATTTTCTAAAGAAAAAATATAACAAAAATAGAAGCATGGGTATCCGATTGGTATATTTTACATGTTTTATCGCAGTTTTACTTTATAAAAAAATGGCAAATGTAATTTTATTTCCTTTTTAATAGTTATTTCTTTTTTGATTCTGTTTTATATACACTAATAATAGATATTTGTTTCATAATTAATAAAAGTCTAAGTCTCAAAAATTTTATTTTTGTGTGAAATAAATTAGGGCTTTTTAATTCCGTGTCACACCCATCGACGAAAAAAGAAATAAAGAGGGAATAGGGTTTACTTCCGCTGGCGCTTATCGCACATCTATGGGTGCACCAGAAACTCTTCCACAAACCGAAGGTTGTCCGAGGATAGTAAACAGAATCTGTGCTTTGGCCGACGATTTGCTCTTGCAGATCTTGCACTTCATCCCGATAAAAGACGCAGTCGCCACTTCAATCTTGTCAAAACGATGGCGTCTTGTCTGGACGATGTTGCCTGAACTCGCCTTCAAAGACGAAGGCAGCGAGAGCGTTGGGTGGTTTATTGAGAAGTCATTGCAACTCCATAAGGCACCGAAACTATTGAGGTTGATTGTCGAACTCGGTCCAAGTTGTTCCGTTGACGTAAATGTCGGAGAGTGGGTTGAGAACGCAGTTAATCGCGGTGTGGAAGAGTTAGATTTCACGCTCCTCTGGAACGCAGATCCCACAGGCTTTCCGAAGAGCCTTTACACATGCAACACGCTCGTTTATTTAACTCTTTCCAACGAGATTCTAGTGGATGTTTCTTCCCCGGCTCGCCTACCATGTCTCTTATACCTGGAACTGAATGAAGTGGTGTACAAAGACGAAGATTCTCTTGTCCAGCTTTTGTCAAGTTCCCCTGTTCTCAAGTGGCTTTTTGTGCAACGGCGTAAGGATGACAACTTGAAAAACTTTACCGTGAAAGTGTCTTCCTTAGAAACATTATTTTATACGACTACTAGGCTCAAGAGTGAGGTAGAGGATGATGACGAAGAGGACTTTGAGGTAGAGGAATATGAGGTAGAGAATGAAGAGGTAGAGGATGATGATGATCTCAATGGATCGTTGGTAATAGATTCCCCTGCGCTAACAGATTTGTCCATATTCAACGATCGGGGAGACTATCTCTTGATAGAGAATATGCCTTGCCTTGATGAGGCAGACATCACCTCAGTTCATAATCCCAGCTGTGACAAGTTTATGAGATCTCTTTCTTCTGTCATACATCTGGACTTGTTTTTGACGAAACCAATGGTAGCGACTACATATCCCCAGCCCTCTCCTTTGTTCCTTGTTGCTTAGTCAGCTAATGTTGTTGTTTTTTTTCCAATCACAGGTTGCGTGCTGTAACGCCAGCAAGTACTCTCGGCTCATAGAGTTTTACTTTTCTCCAGATAATTCTGTAGATTGGTTGGATCCACTTATGTGTTTGCTTCAAAATTCTCCTAAACTAAAATCTCTTACGATCGACACAGTAAGTACCCTCCTCCCTTAAACTAAAGTCTAGTTTTGATGAACTTAATAGTAAAATAAATGTACTGATCATATCAGAACACCGGGGTTCTCCCACCATCCTGGAACAAGCCGAGTTCTATTCCCGGATGCTTGTCGTCTCATCTAGAGATATTTGGGTGGAGAGGCTATGGAGGAAGAGAAGATGAGAAACAACTAGTGACATACATTCTCGCTAACTCAAAGTGTTTAAAGACAGTAGAGATCTCCTTCATAGCAGTAGCCTCCAATATTGAAGAGAGACGAAAGGAGATAGAATCTATGCCTAGGATTTCAACCTCATCTCGGCTTATGTTCCCCACTCAAATGAATTGGAGGTTTAACGGAGATTGTTACTAATCTATATGTTTAACTAATCAAGCTATATCATTTAATGATTTCATTCAGTTAATTATTCGGCTATATATAGCTCACCAAAATAGTTTTATTTAATGATAATTATTCGGTTATATATTTGAGCTCACCAATATAATTAATTAATTTTTAACTTTTCTTCATTTTCTGCAAGTTGTTAATTGATGGCTGAATCATGAAAAATGTATGGAAATTTTAGTGATTGAGTGAAGCTGAGATTTCACAAGTCAAGCCAGACTTGTTTATAGTTTTACTTCACCTTGCCAATGTTCTTTGCATTGTTGGTGAAGCCTGTGAACGTCATATCAGAGGAAACAATGGATGTGTTTTGGAGCTCAGGCAAAAGTTCTCCGGATTATTTCCATAAGTCAAATTTTCTTGAAATATTTCAAAGTTGATACTAATTCGACCTTATCTACGTAGAAGAAATTTGGGCTTCTTCATGTCATCCAACAAATCCTTGAAGTCTTTGATGATCGAATTCCACGTCCGACCATTTCTAGACTTTCTCATGGGATGTATTGTCCGGCTATTGGTAAACTATGCTCCAAATATCGACGAAGAAATGAACATTGATAAAGAGACTGTTTCAACAATTCAAGACCAAGTTCATTGTTTCTCATGCTTCTTGTGAAATTCACGACCTCACATCGCTCATGAAATTCACGAAGAGATAAGCAACCGCATTCTAACCTTGTATCACGATCAAGACGAAAGAAGCGCCCAACTCCTCATGCGGTGGAACAGCGTTTGTTCCCTATCTCGTCTCTATTTTTTCCTATTAGTTGCTCTGTTTTACTTAAAGCCATGTTCTGTTGTCAAATTCTAGATTTTCCAAATTCTTTGTGTATATGTTTTCTTTTGTTTGATTAATAAATTTCAAATTTCAACCCAAAATAAAAATCCAAATTCTAACAAAAAATCAGGGTATTCCATCAAATTATCTCTTTATAGTTGAAGCATGATAAAAAGTTGGCCGTACGTTACTGCTTTCACAAGCATTGGAGCTGGATATAAAATGCTTGCACGAAATACTAACCTAATACAAATAAGCATTTACCAATCAAACGTCACGTCTCTCTTAACTATATAAAAAAAAACTTATTTGTCTTGTATAAACAAACCTAACCTCTTTTCTTCTCTCATCCATCCTTCATTGGTTTTTTGGGACTAATTTGTCTTGTATAAACTGGTCATCTGGAATCCAGCCTTGGATGGTGTTCCTTGATAAATCGAGATATGTGAGCTGCGTTAAGGCGGAGAAGTTCCCGAATAGAGCACCTGAGATGGTGGAATCACTTAGATTGATCCCTGTGACTCTACTTCCCTGAGGCATACATGTGATTCCAGGCCATTGACACACATCTTGCTTCTCCATTTTCCATTCCGTGTACATTCCTCTGTTCGTTGGGTTCCGAGATTCGAGGTAAGATTTGAGGTTCAATAAGACTTCCCTATCACTGTCCAGAGAATCTCCGGCCACTGCTATGGCTGCCATGGAGGAAAAATCAAAACACAGAAAACGAAATCTTCAGATATAGCTATATATAACTTTACCACCAAAAATCATCAACGACGTCATCGTTAGTTATCTATAATACTCGCAATTGTCCTTATCAATTCGTCAAACAGGGGATATTTTTGAAACAGCGATTCATCAACACACAATGCAAAACCCAAAATTATGATACTCGAGCTTCATCTCTCGAAATCACGTTCAAGTAAACAACAATAATCCATAACATAAGGTGAAACCCCCAAAAGATCACGTCGGATTCGGCACAGAAATTTGAAAAACCCTAAACACATTGAAGTAAACTTCAAAGAAACTGAAACTCATACTCAAGCAGAGAACACAGTGCAATTCCCAAAATCTCTCAAAACGAAACATAAATTGAAAACAACAAACACAAAAGATGCGAAGAGTTACCGGTGATCAAAACAAAGAGTAAGAAATAAACCAAGGTAAGTGACTCAGAATCATCATCCGCCATGATCACACGCGTCACCATCATTATCCTCCTCCACTTCCTCCTCCTCTTCTTCTTCTATAAGGTTAGCGTCCTCTTCTTCGGCTGTGATTTTCCTCGATAAGGTGCGGAAATTATCGGGGAAGAAGATGAATTTCATGGAAATTCATGGAAAGGGATTAGAGAGAAAAAAAAGGGAAGTTGAAAAAAAAGACCCGCCCGCACGTAGACCAACCAACTGACAAAACTTTGAACAATCAGAGATATTGGCTTTTTCCTATTTATTAGAGACTTTTCCTTTCCCCTTTCTTTTTCTTCCCTCACAAAATTATAACAAAAAGTTGAATTGAAATATTATGTTTAATTTTGACCAAAATACCGTATATATTACGTTACCAATCTTTTTAAATTATCGCATTTGTTGAGAATTTATCAAAATTTTCCATTTCACAATCTATATTCTATACTAAAACATCTTACATGTAAGCTTTGAAAGTTTAAAACAAACAGTTCTTTTTATAAATTTGATATCATTTAGAACAAACAAAAAAAGCATGACGTTCAAAAAAAAAGGACGTAAATTAGATTTTTTTTTTCCTCGGCCATGAAATTAGATTTATTTATTTAACAAACAAAATAGGTGAGCAGCTGAGACATCTAAGATGACCAATTATAAGATTTTGACTTCGTGTCAGAGTGGGTAAGTTATTAATTTTAATTATAAAAAATTAACAAACAAATTTGTTATGCATAATGTAAATCTAAATTACGTTATACATATGGTCAGTACGACTATAGAGACTATGAGAAAATAGATCTGAACTGATAATTTGAAAAAACTAAATTACAGCATCGAAAGAAATCTTGGCTTGTACAGAATAAACGTGTAGTGTAAACAAATTTAGACAACCAGAGAGAATAAATTGGTACCGCTTTGAATTTTTTAAGAATTAAGATAGTTTTCTTAAACAGGTTAACAAAAAAAATTTATACAAGACAAATAAGTATATACAGATACACTGTTAGTTGTCTAAATGTATGGCAATTGTAGTGATTGTGAAGCTTAAATTTCACAAGTCAACGGATTGAACTAATCAACTTAAGAAAATATTTTAAGAAAAAACTAAACATTATGAATGCACAATTGACGCACCACTTAAATTTCAATTTCTATTCTCTTCGCTCTGACCAGATCGTTGAGAACAACCATATACATCTTCATGACCAGATTGTTCTCAACAATCTGGTACAATCCTGGATTTCACTCTCTAACTTCGATTTTGCTCTCTGATTCTCTGATACACCCGTTTCTGTTGAATCTGTTGTTAAATACTTGAATCTATATTTGGCTATTGATTTATGATTTTGAATTGTTTCCTATTTCACTTTGGATTATTCTTTTGCATAATGATTCTCTGATATATTTGGCTGTTCCTGTAAATCCCTTTGCCGCTCTGAGAGAGAAACGCCGAACTGAAGCTGTTAGGAAAAAAGAAGAAAGGGTGGCTGCCAAAGGGTATGTTCCCCCGGAAGCGAAAAAGCAAGCTGCACGTAGAAAACTCGACGACCAACAAAAACGTAGGAAAGACCAAAATCCAGTTACCACGTTGGCACGCAGATGACACAGAGGACGACATAAGGTGGGATTCAACATGTACCAAAACAACCTATTAGCTTGAATAAGCAGTTCTGTTTCAAACTCTACATTTTTCCAAATTGGTTTGATATATTTTACATTTGAACCACAAAAAAATCCAAATTTTACGTTATTGCTTGTTGATAACACCATATTTTACTTGTTTTAAAGCTTTTTTTCATATGTTTTAATCTCACTTTGTATAGTTTTTTAGATGTTTTCATGCATTTAGGGTCCAATTGAGTCTCATTGCATTGTAGATGTCATAGGTTGTCTTTGCACTCTTTTTGGCTTGTTTGAGCCATTTTCAGGTGTTCTTGGAATTAGAAGAGTGTGGGTAACCATCATGGAAGGTCAATGGGGCAAAAAAGGCAAGGAAAACATGAAGAAAAGACTGTTAAGTGATTCTATCGGCCATATGGCCGATAAGAAGGGCCGATAGAATCATAAAATGAAGTTTTCCAAGACGTCACTCATGTCAAACAATTTTATCGGCCATATGGCCGATAAAGAGCCTCACATAGTGTTGAAGA
Organism: Eutrema heterophyllum; assembly: GCA_002933915.1. Lineage (NCBI taxonomy): Eukaryota > Viridiplantae > Streptophyta > Magnoliopsida > Brassicales > Brassicaceae > Eutrema > Eutrema heterophyllum. Next base: position 1,421,093 of record PKMM01048317.1, on the reverse strand, counting down.
GTACCAGTTCTTGTGGGAGTTTGTATCGGCCAAGTGACCGATAGGATGTGACCGATAGAATCAAAGATCAAGCATCGAGAACATGTGTCTGGAAGATCGACTCGTAAGGAAGAATTTCCTTTGGATTTAGCTTTTGAGCTCTTCATCAAAGTTGTCTTCAATTGAGTTAGCTTTCCAATGGAAGTGGTTTCAAGTCGTTCTGGGCTGTATTGAAGGAGTTACATCCGATTTAGTGGACACATATCAACTCTGCCGCGAAGGAGGATGCATCCGAGCATGAAGGCTCACTGGTGATGGTTTTATTGGCCATATGGCCGATAAAACACACCGATAAGATGATAAAATTGTGTTTAAGACTTTTGGCTTGACTTTGGGTCCCTCCACTTTTGTATATAATCAACACTTAGTGGTGAAATCTCAACAACTCTCCATATACGAAATTAGTCTTATTTAGCTTCTTTTTACTGTTTAAAGTCTTCTTCTTCTCTCTTATCACTTTTGTTCATGGATTATTGAAGATCTACACCATTTTAGTGAAGATTTCCTTACTTTTCTTCCCTCAATCTTCTTATTTTCACTATGTCTTGCTTTTGTTCGGTTTTCTTTTGTGATTTTGTCATGTGTGAGTAGTTCTATTAGGATTCTTGGGTAAAGTAGATTAGGGTGATTTTAGGTTTGTTCTTGATGTTTAAGAGGTAGAATACTTGATTTCCTTCCTCATTGAATGTTCTTATTGCTAGATTAACCTTGAAAAAGTTGATTTAGAACTCTAGGGAATTTCACGCCCGGAAGGTGTTCGATGAAATTCCCCAATGAATTCAATGAGTGCTTTTCATATCTTAGCCAACGAAAAATTGATGTCTATGGTGAATTGTGGTTAATTAGACTTGTGTTTAATGCTTGTTAGTCATAGAATCGCGAACAGAAGTTTATGACGGTTGATGACTAAGAAAGAGGTTAATACCATGGACGGGGATTAATCTTTAGTAGTGTTCTAAGGCTTAAGGAGATATTTAGTCGAATGTTTGAGCATCTTGAGTAGATTAAAGAATCACTCGGATCGTTAACTTTACCCGAGAATTCGTTTGTTTAAATTTGATATTAAATGTTTTCTTGTTTGCTTTGCTTCTCATTTTATTGGAATTCATATCGTGTTTTGTCACTTGTTAAATTTATGTATGTTTCACTTGTTCGATAAAAACCCAACCCCAATTATCGCTTAGATTAGATAACGTCTTGTATTCTTAGTGCGTCATTCTTATTTCCTTGTGGATTCGATCCCAAAGTGCTGCAATGACATGCCATTAGATTGAGGCATTGTGCACAACGGGTAATTGTGCGGACCGCAAAAAGTCCACTATCAATTTGGCGCCGTTGCCGGGGAAATTAGCAATAGCCATTAGGATTTAGATGCTATTTGAGACTAAGTTCTTGACTTTTACTATCTTTTTATTTTCTTCCTTTTTGTTTCTTAGAGTTAATGGCCATGGATTACAGTGATTGGCCACAAGAAGATGATGTTACATTTGATGATAGCATTGAAGATGAGCCATATGTGGAGCCACCATTTGATGAAAGTGTACTCACATCAGAACAAAAAGTAGAGTTGGATGAGCTTTGCAAAGAAAACCCGACATTGACAAGGAGTGATCTCGCGATTATGATCCGTTTGAACCTCATGTCACGTCGGGCAACACTTGAGGGAAGGGAGCTCACATTTATTGAGACAAAGATAGCTCATGCACTCGAAGAGGTAATTTATTGGGTTCCACCATGCGAACTAGAAGGTATTTTTGACTCAACCTTTGAAATATATGATTATGAGGATAGTCACTTGCCTTACATTGAAGATGTAGCTTCTAGTTCGCATGCTCTCAAGCTTATTAATGAATGCTATGATTTAATATTTGAGTCTCAAATACTAGAAACCTTAAGAGTATAAAAGTTTGCTAGTGATTATCATGAAGTATGTTTTGATATTAATTATCTATGTGCTTTGAATGTTCATGATATCGAGTTTAAGCTTTCAATGCCTGAGGAATCTAGTTCTCTTCTTGAAAAATCTTACCTAGGGGATGTGCTTGATGTAGATAAGATCTTGAATGAGATAGATGACCCTAAGGTTGAGATGGAATCTAGGAAGGAGGATGTGTTTTACATGATTGATGGAGATGAAGTTGATTATTTTGTGATTAACTCGTTTAAACATGAAGTCGACTTTATTTTTCCATCAAATGCATTTGGTCCTCATGAACATCTCACCATCAAAGAAAATTCCAAGATGTATGCTATATTTTTAGTAACCTTTCTTGATGTGAGTTCTGCCTCTTTGCTTTGGGTAGTCGTGTGCCATGTTACACATTTTGTTTCTTGCCCTGACAGGAGAAGGACCAAAGGTGCATTGGCTCAACCTTTTGATTCTCATGATTAACATTTGAAACGTCAAGCTTAGCGACGTAAAACAAGCGCTCTTGGGAGGCATTCCCATGACTATCCTTTGTATATATGTTTATTTGTTTTTGTTTTAGTGTGATTTGATCTTTGTTTTAGTGTTTTTGATGTTACAGGGCGTTGGAGACTCGTAGCAAAAGACTCGGGAACAAAGACGAGACAACCGAACTAACAAGGAGTTTTATCGGCCACCTGGTCAATAGAACATGCCGATAAAACGGCGAGCAAACATCGAAAATTCCCAAGTCTTCTGTCGACCATTTTATCGGCCACTTGACCGATAAGAACGACCGATAAAACCGCGACTCCAGATGTAGTAGTGCAGATGAACGATTCTATCGGGGTCTTGACCGATAGACACGACCGATAAATCCCCTCATCTCCACAACTCCAAGGTACCTCACTTCACCTCTTGTACATATCTTTTTTTATTTGCATTTTTACTCTTTCTTTGGATTCATTTCACACCGAGACGGTGCGATTTAAGTTCAGGGGAGAGGTCTTTGTCATTTAACATTGTTTTCTTTGTCTTATTTTATATTTCTCTTGAGTTTTGCATTGTACATGTATATTGCATAGAAAAACCAAAAAAAATTGAAAATTTTGAAAAATCCAAAAAGAAATTATATAGTTTTGCATCATTACATTCTTCATTTTAGGATTGAGTCTAGAAGCATATAGGATTTGTATTGCATATGCATATGGGACAATGATAGAAACCACTTAGTTTAGAACTCGATGTGATACCCTTAGTATATTATCATGTTGCTTGAACAAACTTTTTGAAACTTGTATACTCTTGCTTTGATCTCTCTACTCTTAACTAGTTGTCTCATAATTATTTGTTTAATTTGAAATCAACCCCTTTGATATTGGACTTAAATGAATATAATCTTCTCGCTTATGGGCTTGTGATACATAACCAAAGTTTAAAGAAAACACTCGGGTTATCTTATCCACTTTTACCACTCTCTAATAACCCGGGTGGCCATTCTCATCTTTAGAATGGTTCCCTACCTTTCACCTTAACCGTTTTCTTTCCACCCCCTCGTTGTTTGATTGAGTGAGGCCTTTTTCTTGATAATGTTATTGTGTGTAAAATCTTGTAAGTATTGGGAACGACAAAGGTTAGCTTTCATTTTTAGTTAGTCTAAGTTGTTCAAAGAAAAAAGAGCTAGCATTAGAATGGGGATCAATGAAATGAATGGTATTTGGTTTGGGGAACATGAGCTCACAAAAAGTGAGATGAGAAATGGTTGAAGAAGCAAACTCTAGAGAGAATAAGCCTAAAGAAAGACCCTAAGAAAAGATAAAGAAAAAATCTCTCCAAGTTTAGAAGAAAGAAATGTTTAGAGAGAGTGAGAAGAAAAGAAAAGGGTCGAGTGAAATTAAAATTGTTCTCTAGAAGTTTGGCGTTTTGGAAAAGAAAAGGGGGTTAAAAAGGGAGTTTGATTTTTAATGAGCTTCAATGAAGTAAGATAAGAAGAAATGAAATCACCATTCGGGTAGAATGCTTTGCTAGGAGGGTAGAACAATGTGAGCTTAACTTTGTATGTATAAATTTTTTCTAGTCTTCCTTACTTTTGCATGACATATAGCATTCCGTCTTCTTGAGAGTTAGTCACCCAAAAAGAGAATGAACCTCCTTGCACTCACATTAACTAGTGCTAAAAGTCTTTTCTTCCAAACCGATTGGATTTGATCACTCGCCCATTTGTGATACTGCACCTTAAGAAAGATCAAATGAATGTGAGGGTTGGTTGAGAAGAGAACTTGTAGGCATGAGGCATTGTTGTTAAGAGAAAAGATTAGGAGTTGCGATAAGCCTTGAATGAGTTAGAGTGGATTAAGTGTTTGTTTTTGCAACATGCTAGTATTGTTCAAGGTGATCATATTGAATGCTTACTAAGATCTTTTGGTTTTGAGTTCCCACTTTCAAACCTCTCTTTCGGTTTGTCTTTTCTTGTTTGCTTGAGGACAAGCAAAGGCAAGTCCGGGGGAGTTGATAACATCATATTTTACTTGTTTTAAAGCTTTGTTTTCATATGTTTTAATCTCACTTTGTATAGTTTTTTAGATGTTTTGATGCATTTAGGGTCCAATTGAGTCTCATTGCATTTTAGATGTCATAGGTTGTCTTTCCACTCTTTTTGGCTTGTTTGAGTCATTTTCAGGTGTTCTTAGAGTTAGAGGAGTGTGTGTAACCATCATGGAAGGTCAATGGGGCAAAAAAAGCAAGAAAAACATGAAGAAAAGACTGTTAAGTGATTCTATCGGCCATATGGCCGATAAGACGAGCCGATAGAATCATAAAATGAAGTTTTCCAAGACGTCGCTCCTGTCAAACAATTTTATCGGCCATATGGCCGATAAAGAGTCTCACCTAGTGTTGAAGAGTACCAGTTCATGTGGGAGTTTGTATCGGCCAAGTGACCGATAGGATGTGGCCGATAGAATCAAAGATCAAGCATCGAGAACATGTGTCTGGAATCTCGACTCGTAAGAAAGCCTTCCCTTTCGATTTAGCTTTCGAGCTCTTCATCAAAGTTGTCGGAAATTGAGATAGCTTTCCAATGGAAGTGGTTTCAAGTCGTTCTGGGCTGTATTGAAGAAGTTACATCCGATTTAGTGGACACATATCAACTCTGCCGCGAAGGAGGATGCATCCGAGCATGACGGCTAACTGGTGATGGTTTTATCGGCCATATGGCCGATAAAACACACCGATAAGATGATAAAATTGTGTTTAAGACTTTTGGCTTGACTTTGGGTCCCTCCACTTTTGTATATAATCAACACTTAGTGGTGAAATCTCAACAACTCTCCATATACGAAGTTAGTCTTATTTAGCTTCTTTTTACTGTTTAAAGTCTTCTTCTTCTCTCTTATCACTTTTGTTCATGGATCATTGAAGATCTACACCATTTTAGTGAAGATTTCTTACTTTTCTTCCCTCAATCTTCTTATTTTCACTATGTCTTGCTTTTGTTCGATTTTCTTTTGTGATTTAGTCATGTGTGAGTAGTTCTATTAGGATTCTTGGGTAAAGTATATTATGGTGATTTTAGGTTTGTTTTTGATGTTTAAGAGGTAGATTACTTTATTTCCTTCCTCATTGAGTGTTCTTATTGCTAGATTAACCTTGACAAAGTTGATTTAGAACTCTAGGGAATTTCACGCTCGGAAGGTGTTTGATGAAATTCCCCAATGAATTCAATGAGTGCTTTTCATATCTTAGCCAACGGAAAATTGAGTCTAGGGTGAATTGTGGTTAATTAGACTTGTGTTTAATGCTTGTTAGTCATAGAATCGCGAACGGAAGTTTATGACGGTTGATGACTAAGAAAAGGGTTAATACCATGGACGGGGATTAATCTTTAGTAGTGTTCTAAGGCTTAAGAAGATATTTAGTCGAATGTTTGAGCATCTTGAGTAAATTAAAGAATCACCAGGATCGTTAACTTTACCCGAGAATTCGTTTGTTTAAATTTGATATTAAATGTTTTCTTGTTTGCTTTGTTTCTCGTTTTATTATTTGCTTTGCTTCTCGTTTTATTGGAAATCATATCGTGTTTTGTCACTTGTTAAATTTATGTATGTTTCACTTGTTCGATAAAAACCCAACCCCAATTATCGCTTAGATTAGATAGTGTCTTGTATTCTTAGTGCGTCGTTCTTATTTCCTTGTGGATTCGATCCCAAAGTGCTGCAATGTCATGCCATTAGATTGAGGCATTGTGCACAAAGGGTAATTGTGCAGATCGCAAAAAGTCCACTATCACTTGTGAAAGCGTTGGACCTGTAAATAAAATGAATAAGATACCTAACTATAAATCCAGGTAGGCAATATTAATAACTAACCTGTTTTGTAATCTGGATGTTAATGCACTCAGTGGAGTCTCTCAGTCAAATTTCTTGAAATGAAAAACTTCTGTGGATTATTTCCAAAAGTCAAATATCTCAACGTTGATACTATTTCGACACTATTCAGGAAAAAGAAATCTGGGTTTGTTCATGTCATCCAACACACCCTTCAAGTCTTTGATGAATTCCACGTCCGACCAATTCTAGACTTTCTCATGGGATGAGATGTATTGTCCGGCTATTGGTAAACTATGCTCCAAATATCGATGAAGAAAAGAACATTGATAAAGAGATTGTTTCAACAATTCAAGACCAAGTTCATTGTTTCTCATGCATGCTTCTTGTCAATAGACTATGGCTACAACGGTGAACTCTCTTCTAACGAACAGACTTACTAAGATGGGCTCTCTACTTGCTAGATTGGTATTCCAAGCCTTGATATACGCATTGTGGAAAGAGAGAAACCGAAGGCGTCACCAATTATCATTCTCCTCCTCACATCGCTCATGCAATTCACGAAGAGATAAGCAACTGCATTCTAACCTTGTATCACTGATATGCTCAAATTAATACCCTAAAAAGTACTAAAGCAGTGTTACAGTATAGTTAGGGCTCACGGTATTTCTCAGGAATTCAATGAATGTAGATAAAATAGCTAACATGATTCAGATTTAGCGAGGTTCTTGAACTCAAATCACTAAAGTATAGCTAACCAACTCTCGTTGCGAAAACTATCTAAGTCTAAATCCTAGAATTCCAAATCTCTTTGCGAATCCTAAAGTCTAAACCAGTTTTTAGTTCAAGTTTGATTTGTTCACAAAACAACTAAACCAAATCTCTTTGCGAATAGTTATTTTGCTCACTCTAGGTTCTGTCAGGTAATTAATCGCACTCTCGTGCCTAACCAATTATCCTAATATCTAAGTTCTAGGTGATCAGTCTAGAATTAGCTTTGAGAACAATCTAGGCGAAGAACTAATTCAGATGGTGAATCCTAATTATTTAATTAACCTAACATTCAGAGAAAACCCTTATGAGAACTCTGAACCTAACAAGAGAACTACTCAGACATGATAATTGAGACATAAACATGGCTGAAATAATACTCAAATGAATAATAAAAAGGAGAGTAACAAAAGGGTTCGAAATCTTCTCTCGGACGAACAGAGTCTCAGACTTGTCTCCCTCAGAAAGCTCTCTCACAAAACTCAGAATCAAATCAAGTCTAATCAAGCGTCGCCAACAAAACTGGCTTAAAAACCTAATTAATAATCTAAAACACGTTTTGGGGTTTATTATAAATAAAAAAGTCTTCTAGGCAATTTTGCAATTCTTCAACTCTTCATAAAATTCGCGACTTCTGTCTTGCTGCAATGAGTATCGACCGAGACTCTAAATCGGGTACTCAGCTACACAAGCTTCTGTTTTGCTCCAAAATGCTCTAAAAAGCTCCAATATCTCCAATTATGTTCCAAACGTGTTAAAACCTGTAAAAAACTCTATAAGACTCCAAAATAGTAGAAAGACTCTATAAAACAGACTTATATCATGGCTTAAAAGAGGTAAAAACCATGATATATCAACTCCCCCAGACTTAGCATTTGCTTGCCCTCAAGCAAATAGAAGACTAATTCAGAGAAAGAAGTTTGAAAACACGGAGACTCACATGTTCATGAAACACTGCAATGACCCTTTTCCCAAACACCCAAATGTCACCTAACCAGATCCAAATCTAACCACCATGTACTTCTCCGTAGACATTCGCAGCTTCCCCAGACTATACACATTATTTCGCAGCATTGTTCAATTAAACCCCTCATCGCCAGTTTCATCGCTGTGATTAATACCAAGAACCTTCTAGACTCTTTCCCATACAATACCATGACAAGGAACCACCCAATTTCACACTTTTTGTATCACTTTCTCTCCCCCAGACTTATTTCTTATCATATTTTCTTTTCTTTTTTTTATTTAGATTCGCACATACACATCAAGGTATGAGACGCGAGTATTGATGGTGTTTGCCACCGAATCCCAGGTTCTTCCCTCTCAATGTATCAAAAAATGTAGGCGAATAATGGCATCATAGAAAAATCCTAGCCTTGCTTCCAATCCTCTGTGTGATCATCCCTCACCAAGTAGAATAATGGGATCGCTGGAAATTTTCCTAGCCCTCTACTCAGAAGGAAATCATTTCATCTTTTATGCTCTTATTTATTAACTTATAACAGGGGAGAGAGATACGATTACTTTTAAACACATGGGTTCCTTTGTCAGATATGAATGAGGAATCAAGCTCTATGAATACTAACCACATCGATGAAGTGCAAAAATTGGCTCAGGCTTTAAAAGAACTCTGCTGGAAACATGTGTGTCTTCTAGTTAACTGGTCAGCCTTTGGATTTTTCATTAGTCGATCTGTAGCTGATTTTGTAACAGTGGACACTCATAAGCAAAATCAAAACAACAGATTCAAGAACACGATCATAATCTCCAACAAAATTTTGACTCAATAAAAAAAACGACTGACTCTAAGAAAAACAAACACAATGTCAGCGACTACCTCCCCCAGACTTAAACAACACTGTCCCCAGTGTTATCAAGTCTGAGTTTGGTGAAAGAAATCAAATGAACCAAGTGGAATGTGAAAATCAAAGAGGTTACCCGAGATGGTGATGAGTGTCGACCGACACTGCACTGGTATTGATCGATACCAGTAGGTGGTCGACAGAATTCCTCTTGACAGCGATAATGGTGCCCAAAAAGTGTGTCAAACGATCCAAATGTGTTATGGTTAGCACTGTTAGATCACTCAAACACAAGTCAAAAGCAACAAAAATCATAGAAGCATAAGTTCCACAAAGTGCACAATGATAAAAATGCTAACATAAGACCCAAAATAACAAAAGTTCAAACGAAAAGAAACAGAAAAGGAAAAAGAAAAACAAACGTGAAACCAAATAAACAGATGACTAATCCTCCTCACTGGCGTCAGAGTCATCGCCAGCGGTGCCAGATGGTCCAGCCTGATGTGGTGAGCGTGGTGAAATGGGGCGCTGAGACGCCATGCAGCTGCATCGAGACATAGCACTCCAAATGGTCTGAAGACTCTCGACAACGTAGCGCTGGAACGGGTCCATCTCCATCGCAGGTGGCGTAGGAAGAGTAGGTGTAGGAGCAGGTGCGTGCCGCGCGCGTGATCGACCCCCAGCAGGGCCAGAAGCAGGCGGACGGGCTCTAGTAGCAGAGCCTCGACGTCGTGTGACTGGCGCATGCTCCATATCAGCAGTATCAGGGGCGAAGAGGAGCTGAGCAGGATCACCGCCAACGTCTGTGAGATTTGTGTTAGGGAGCTGAACCAGATAGTCCCCAGTAGAAGTGCTGAAAACCCAACGCCTATCAGGTTTCAGCCAGCGCAGGTGCTCCAGGTGCGCTAGGTCCATAAGCTCGCGGGATGTCACTATCGATCAGCTAGTAGTACTGATCCCAAGGTGCAGAAAGATGGGAGTGAGGAGACTGCCTACCGTCTCAGTCTTCTAGCGACCTGTAGTCCTATAAGACTTACCGCGTCCGGTAAAAGGCTTCACCTTCAACGACTCCAAGTGGTGCGCAAAGACAGCACCTAAGTTGACCGCGAGGTCCATCTCAGGCCACTCATACGCCTCATCATCAATAATGTCCCCGATCCCAATGGACAACACAATCAGCTCAGTCACCCTCATCTTGTTAGGCTCCATCTTGCACAACAAGGTGTTGCTCAAGATCCTAACAAGACAGCGCAGGACAGGATGGCGCACATCCATCTGTGTGGGGGTCTTGCAGTCGTAGACCCCGTGCCCGAAATGAGACCATAATGCCTCAATATCCAAGAACCTGCGAGGAAGCTCGCACCTCGAAAAATCTCTGGTAAATCCATATATGTCGCAGAGCTCCTGGAAAGAAATCCTGTAGCGCACACCGTGAATCAGGAACATCAGCACACCCTGCTGTGCAGTCACTGGAGGCTCACCAGTGTAGTAGACGCGGACAGACGTAAGGAACTGGCGGACTAAGTCGGGGTATAAGTCTTATTGCCTCGTAGGCATCATCCCCAGTCCAATCTTCCTGATCAAACCATCAAGCTCTCTGTCAAAGCCTAGCTGTCTCATAGCATGCGTGTCCACAAATCGAGTGGGGCGCACATCAACCGCCTGCCAGGCGTTGTAGAAGATGGAGTCATAGTCATCCCACTCCTCTGAAATAGGCATGTGCGTGCAAGCCCGGCTCTCTGTAATCTCCTTATCGGAACCCTCGTAATCATCTCTCAAGCGGATCCTGGCCTTCTCGCTGATCTTAGGCCAAGGAGGCCTACATGTTGCGCTAGGAGCGACTGGGGAGGCAAGACGAGGTGGAGGTGGTGCAGGGATGTCTCGGAGGGAAGTGTGGAGGAGAGTAATATCCTCCTGCGCACCGTTGATCCGCACCAAGTAACGGTCGTTGGTAAAACAAGCCTTTACGACCCCTCTGTTCCAAGTTACACCATCGAAGATCTTGACATGTGCGCTTAAACAGTACTCCTTCGGGCGATCGCAGCCAGGTGGGTTAGAGCTCGAGGCATCATCGGCACGTAGCTTCTTGTGAGGTGGCATCTGCATCATTAACAAACACGAAACACATCATAAATCCAACATCTCTCTCAAACACAACAATCTCGGACAAGGTAGATGGTGAGCATCGACCGATACCAAGGTGGTATCGATCGATACTCAGACAAATATCGAGCAGTCACGAAGAACACACTAATCCGAAAATTCCAAAATTGCAAACCAAGGGTAATGAAGCGTAAGGGAAGGTTCGACTAGGCCTAGAACACAATAATCAAGTGATAATCATCCAGCAAAACGAGTTCTAAGAGCCTAAAAGTCGAAAATCTAAACTTGGTGCATGGATTGAAAAGGTGAAAATTCGTGTTACATACCTAGTAGATCGTTAGAATGAATGAGAGAAAGAGATTGAGCACGAAAAACCGCACGGAATAGGCACAAAAATCACTCAAAATGGTTGAGAAACGAAGATTTAGTGATTTTTGGTGAAAAAGAGGTTGTGTCGGTCGATGGGAGTTGTGAGGCAAAAGAGAAAAACCGTAGGGTTTATAAGGAAACTTACCTGGGCGGCGGGTATCAATCGATACTAGATTGTGTCGATCGATACTCGTAGCAAGTTGGTGCTTCTCTGGCGTATGGAGGGTGTCGATCGACACTCGAAGGTGTCGATCGATACTGCTCGTTCGAATCTGCTTCGCGTGACACAAGAAACACAAAACTAAAAATAAAAAGAAAGAAAAAAAGATATGTACAGACTCACCAGTGGGTTGCCTCCCACCAAGCGCTTGTTTAACGTCATTAGCTTGACTGTACTGCCATTCAGGCAGCGGGTGCATCATCCAGAGGCATTATGTGTCCGTCTGGGATCTCAGTTCTCCGTATGTAGTGTTTCACCCTTTGTCCATTGACAGTGAACTCCTCGCCGGAGGGATTACGCAGGACAAGTGCACCATGTGGCCTAACTTCCTTGACAGTGGAAGGACCTGACCAACGAGAACGCAATTTACCAGGAAACAAATGCAAACGAGAGTTATACAGAAGTACCTGATCATTGGGTTTGAAAATTCGGTCGAGGATTTTCATGTCATGGTACGCCTTAGTCCTCTCCTTGTACAGTTTCGAGTTCTCATAGGCATGATGCCTAATCTCATCCAGCTCGTTTAGCTGGATCAATCGCTTCTCAGCAGCAGGCTTAATGTCAAAATTCAGCAACTTAGTAGCCCATGCTGCCTTATGCTCGATCTCCACAGGAAGGTGACATGCTTTCCCGTACAGCAAATGAAAAGGTGTAGTGGCCAACGGTGTCTTATAAGCAGTCTTGTAAGCCCACAACGCATCGTCTAGCTTCGCAGACCAATCCTTCCTAGAAGTTCCCACTATCTTCTCTAGAATCTCCTTGATTTGCCTGTTGGAGACCTCGACTTGCCCACTGGTCTGGGGGTGATAAGGAGTAGCCACACGATGATTCACACCATGCTTCCTCAGTAACTTCTCAAAAACCCTGTTGATGAAATGACTGCCACCATCACTTATAACAATACGAGGCACGCCAAATCGTGGATGATGGTCTTAAACAGCTTAAGAACCACCGAAGAGTCGTTGGTTGGACTAGCAATTGCCTCCACCCACTTAGAGACATAATCCACTGCAACTAGAAACCGTCGGGTATCGGCCGACACCAGGGTGGTATCGATCGATACCGAAACCTGCAATTCGTGGGAAGTGCTGATTTTCGGTGAAGCTACTCTGGAAACCGGTTTCTACGTAGTATGGACTCCTCAGGTAATTGATCATCAATAGGTACATCTGTATCGAAATTCAACCTCGAAAGATGATCATCAACCCCATTCTCTACTCCTCTCTTGTCCTTTATCTCAATATTAAACCCTTGGAGCAAAAGAACCCAACGACAAAGACGAGGTTTGAGATCCTTGTTCTGCATCAAATATTTGAGAGCAGCATGATCTGTGTGAACGATCACTTTGCTCCCAATCAAATAAGGGCGAAATTTATCGAAAAAGAATACCACCGCAAGTAATTCCTTCTATGTGGTGTTGTAGTTCCTCTGAGCATCGTCCAATGTTTGCTGGCGTAGTGGATGACATGCAGCTTCTTATCCTTCCTCTGACCCAGAACAGAACCCACAGCAAAATCGCTGGCGTCGCACATAATCTCGAAAGGCAAAATCTAATCTGGAGGTTGCACAATAGGAGCACTCACTAAAGCCTTCTTAATCTCCTCAAAGGCCGCAAGACACTCTGGTGTGAAATCAAATTGTGTCTCCTTGCATAACAGGGCGGTGAGTGGGTGGGTTATCTTGGAGAAATCCTTAATAAATCTCCTGTAAAACCCAGNTTGTGCCCAAGAACGATGCCATCCTGAACCATAAAGTGACACTTTTCCCAATTAAGGACCAAGTGTTTCTCCTCACACCTCTGTAGCACCTTGCACAAGTTAGCCAAACAGTCCTTGAAAGATGATCCATATACTGAAAAATCATCCATGAACACCTCCATAAAGTCCTCAATCATGTCTGTGAAGATAGACATCATGCATCTCTGAAAAGTAGCTGGAGCATTACATAATCCAAATGGCATTCTCATGTATGCGAATGTGCCATAAGGACATGTAAAAGTCATCTTCCCCTGATCATCTGGATGAATCAGAATCTGGAAAAAGCATGAATACCCATCGAGAAAACAGTAGTAGGGATGACTAGCCAACCTCTCTAACATCTGATCAATGAAAGGCAATGGGAAATGATCTTTCCTTGTAGCCGCGTTCAACTTCCTATAGTCAATACACATTCAATGCCTAGTGATAGTCCTAGTAGGAACCAGCTCATCTTTCTCATTCTTCACCACAGTTATCCCTCCTTTCTTAGGAATAACGTGCACCGGACTAACCCAAGAACTGTCTGAGATGGCATAGATAACCCCTGCATCCAAGAGCTTCATAACCTCTTTCTTAACCACTTCTTTCAGATTTGGATTCAGCATTCTCTGATGCTCAATTGTAGCCTTTGACTCGTCCTCAAGATGAATCCTATGCATGCACAGATCCGATGATATACCTGAAATGTCATCAAGAGAATAGCCAAGAGCTTTGCGATACATGCGCAGCTTGCTCAGTAGTAAGGCAACCTCTGCGTTGTTCAAAGAAGCATTAATAATCACATGGTATGTGGAATTAGGACCAAGAAAAACATACCTCAGATTGGCCAGAAGTGGTTTGAGTTCCACCTTAGGAGCTCTCTCCTCGCTCCAATCCCCAAGCTTAGCAGCTTGCTTGGAACATTCGCCCAATTCCCTGTCTGGCCGTAGGGTGTCGACCGATACTAAGGGAGTATCGATCGACACTGATGGTGCAATGTCGAGCATCTTCGAGTAACCAGCAGCCTCTTCTCTTAAGAACACCTCAGATTCGGCTGAACAAACCAATGCCCTCTCCAACGGATCCTCAGGATGCATCTCCAAGAAGTACTCTTCAGCAATATCCGTGAAAGTATCTACGAAGAAAGTCTGCCCATCGATAGTTAGTCTCTTCATCATCTTATCCATGTTAAAGGTCATGACCAAATCACTTATGTTAAGAGCTATCTTCCCAATCCTGCAATCAATCAATGCACCAGTTGTGGCAAGGTTTGGTCTACCCAGGATAAGGGGGTCTCTGGGTTCAGCATCGTACTCCAAGACAATGAAATCAGTCGGGATCAAGCAATTCCCAATCTTAATAGGAACATCTTCGAGTAGCCCCTCTGGAAGTCGCACTGAGCGATCAGCAAGTATCAAAGATATCCTGGTGGGCGTGAAATCGGTCATACCCATCCTCTTGGCAACTGAATACGGCATGAGGTTCACACTTGAGCCAAGATCATATAGAGAACGCTCGAACCTTTCGGTAAATATCGTATAGTCCAACACAAAGCTCCTTGGATCCGGAAGTTTCTTTGGAATTACGTTGGTTAAGATTGCACTGCACTCCTGAGTAAGCATCACACATCCTTTTTCAAGGTTCATGTTGCTAGACACCATCTTCTTGACGTATCTTCTGAAAGCTGGGGAAGTCTTAATAGCATCGAGGAAAGGAAGTTCGACAATCAACCTGTCCAATATCTGCTTGCATCTAGCGTCTTCCACTTCCTTCTTAGTCTTCCCAACAGCTCTAGGATAAGGTATTCTCGGTATATAGACTCGTTCTGGAACTACCTTGGGCACTACATTCGAAGTCTTAGGTGTCTTTTCCGCGGTAGTCTCAGTATCGACCGATGCTTTAGGAATGTCGATCGACACTGGGGCTTTGGAGTTGTCCCGTTGCAAGATTTTAATTGGTGTCGATCGACACTGGGGTGTATCGATCGATACCGTCGGGATTTCAGAATCCTCATCGTCGAGATCGACGAAAATCTCTGCAGGTGATGCATCCTGCATTCACCTCTTTTCCATTCCTTAGAGTGATTGCATTGATGTGCTCCCTCCTTGGGTTCTCTCCTTTACCTGGAAGAACACCCTCTTGCCTTTTCACAGCTTCTGAAGTTTGAGCAACCTGAATTTCCAACTTCTTTTTACTCATACTGTGCGCTTTGATCCTTCCATTCAAGGTTGTGTAAAGATCATCCAACTTCCCATTGAAGCTCACTGTCATCTTATCCTGCCCTTGAACTAGCTGTTCAAGCATAGCCTCGATCTTGGTCTCAGAATTCTTAGTAGGTACTTGCTGATAAGACGAATTCTCATAGTTCCTTGTGTAACCACTGCTCTGAAAAGGTTTCTGGTTAAACTGATTTGATCCAGAACCGCCTTGATTACCTTCAGATTTGAATCCCCCTTGCTGAAAGTTGTTGTTGAAATTTCGGTTGTTGTATTGATTCCTCTGACCTTGAAAACCAGAACCACCAATGTAGTTAACATCCTCTACCTCATCCTCATTGAAAACCTCGACATCATCAGCAAAGTGAACAGCCTTCTGATGCTTGCCCATCAACAGATTATGCACCGAATCCAACTTCGCATGCACCTCAGCAATCTGTGAACCTTCCATACCATCAGCCAGCTTCTTACGCTCCATGTCAGCACTTTTTGTGCTATTGCTAGACGCAAAATTCTCAATCAGCTGGTAAGCATCATCAGGATATTTGGTAAAGAAATTACCATTGCTAGCAGAGTCCAACGCCATCTGATACCTCCAGTCAATCCCTCTGAAAAAGAAACTCAGCAACTGAACCATAGTGTACCCATGATGTGGACAATCCCTCTGATACGATCTGAATCTCCCCCAAGCAGCCTTGAAAGCCTCAGTCATTCCCTGAGAAAACTGGGAAATCTTATTCCTAAACTCTTCTGATCTCGCATCGTCATAGAAGTTATTCAGGAAAGCAGTCTTAGTCTCATCCCATGTAGTCAATGACCCAGCTGGTAGTTGCTTGAGCCAATAAGAAGCATCCCCACCAAGAGAGTATGGGAAAAGCTTACAGAACAGATAGTCGTAGGACACTCCATTGCATTTGATGCTAGAGACCAAATCCTCGAACTTCTCGATATGATCCATGGGGTGTTCATTAGAGAGACCATGAAAAGTGTGCTGACCTACAAGAGTGTAGTATGCAGGCTTCAGCTCGAAGTCATTCCTCTGAAAGGCAGGAGGACGAATCGCTGATCGATTTGCGTAGAACTGATCAGGTCTGTTGCATTCACCAATTGTTCTACCACGCTCAACCGCAGCGTTCTCAGCATTTACAACAGCTGGAGGGGCAATAACGTTCCCATCTCCATCAAGTCTTTGCCCTCTCTCATTGCACAATTGACCCTCTCGGTCTCTGAAAGTACCAGCCTCATCCTGAATCAAAACCACTGGGTTGTTGTTCATCTTTGCTGGCTTCTTTGCTTTTCTGAGTGTGCGTTCCAAATGTGCTAGCTGCTCGTTTGACAGATCAACTAGCTGAGTGTTCTTGTTTCTTCTGGTTTCTCGAGTAGGCATACACCTAAAACACGAAAGATCAAGAACGTAAGTAACTAAAAAAAACGCGACGAGTGTCGACCGATACGATTAGAGTGTCGATCGATACTCGACAATTTAGTCGAAATTCTTCACTAAAATCTAATGGTGAAATTGAGTCCCCGGCAACGGCGCCAAAATTGATATGCTCAAATTAATACCCTAAAAAGTACTAAAGCAGTGTTGCAGTATAGTTAGGGGTCAAACACAAGAACTCCAGATATCACTCAATAGATTAAGTAGATTCGAATTAAGCTAAACCAACAGATGTAAACGAAAGCTATGCGTAAATTAAATGTGTTATAAGTCGATTGGAAGAAAGATAGGCTCATGGTATTTCTCAGGAATTCAATGAATGTAGATAAACTAGCTAACATGATTCAGATTTAGCGCGGTTCTTGAACTCAAATCACTAAAGTATAGCTAACCAACTCTCGTTGCGAAAACTATCTAAGTCTAAATCCTAGAATTCCAAATCTCTTTGCGAATCCTAAAGTCTAAACCAGCTTTTAGTTCAAGTTTGATTTGTTCACAAAACAACTAAACCAAATCTCTTTGCGAATAGTTATTTTGCTCACTCTAGGTTCTGTCAGGTAATTAATCGCACTCTCGTACCTAACCAATTATCCTAATATCTAAGTTCTAGGTGATCAGTCTAGAATTAGCTTTGAGAACAACCTAGGCGATAAACTAATTCAGATGGTGAATCCTAATTATTTAATTAACCTAACATTCAGAGAAAACCCTTATGAGAACCCTGAACCTAACAAGATAACTACTCAGACATGATAATTGAGACAATAAACATGGCTGAAATAATACTCAAATAAATAATAAAAAGGAGAGTAACAAAAGGGTTCGAAATCTTCTCTCGGACGAACAGAGTCTCAGACTTGTCTCCCTCAGAAAGCTCTCTCACAAAACTCAGAATCAAATCAAGTCTAATCAAGCGTCGCCAACAAAACTGGCTCAAAACCCTAATTAATAATCTAAAACACGTTTTGGGGTTTATTGTAAATAATAAAGTCTTCTGGGCAATTTTGCAATTCTTCAACTCTTCATGAAAGTCGCGACTTCTGTCTTGCTGCAATGAGTATCGACCAATACTAGGGTAGTGTCGATCGATACTGAGACTCTAAATCGGGTACTCAGCTACACAAGCTTCTGTTTTGCTCCAAAATGCTCCAAAAAGCTCTAATATCTCCAATTATGCTCCAAACGTGCTAAAACCTGTAAAAGACTCTAAAAGACTCCAAAATAGTAGAAAGACTCTATAAAACGGACTTATATCATGGCTTAAAAGGGGTAAAAACCATGATATATCAATCACGATCAAAACGAAAGAAGCGCCCAACTCCTCATGCGGTGGAACAGCGTTTGTTCCCTATCTCGTCTCTAGTTTTTCTCCTATTAGTTGGTCTGTTTTTTTTTGCTCTGTTTTACTCAATTGCCATGTTCTGTTTTCAAAATTCTAGATTTTCCAAATTCTTTGTAAATTTTTTTTTCTATTGTTTGATTAATAAATTTCACATTTCTTTTGTACTTTGTTGTGTAATTGCTTAGTTTTACAATGTTGGCTCTTTTTTTTTGCCTTTCTTGTTTGTGTGCTCCAACACTGGATTCACAACCTTCCAGCTCCCATCTTCTCCAACAACTGCATGAATGGTAAGAATTAGGCTAAGAGTCGAAAAATAATCTAACAAAGAAACAGTAAAGTTTGGAACTAACCGATCTCTTTCAGGACCACATCATCAGGCTCTGATGGTGGTCTATCGTAGACACTGATTAGTCGTTTTTCAACACATCAATTACCCTAATGTGTAGACTACCGCAATCATAACGGTTTGTCGTTGAGTACTTAGAGATCGAATCCACAGAGAGAAAGAACAGCACAGTAAGAATACAAGAAACTACTTAAGCTAAGCTAAACGATTTTTGTTGGTTTCCGTTCTAAGAACTAATTACGATAAAACTAAAAATAAAAGACAGAGAATAAAAACATACATGACAATTAAAATGATTACAATCTAGTTTAAGAAACACATATTCAAAGAAAACAAGACACTAAAACGATTTTACTCAAGAAAATAAAGATATGGATCGTAGGAAATGGTTTTCGATTAAGAGTATTCGATGATTCACTAAAGATGTTTCTAATTACTCAATGAGCTGAATTCTATGGCAAGGAACACATATAAGTAGTTTAACTCATTCTCATGATGCTAAACCCTTCATTGATAATTCAAATTAGCTAATCTCTCAATTGCTACAAAATTATCAACAAGCATAAAACACAAATCTTTTTTAGCCAATTAATGATCCTTAGTCATGATTCTCATCTTGCTAAGCATCAAAAACATGATCAGAAATCTTCTAGACAATTACCAAACCTCTCTCAAGTGTCATTTGTCCATGTTCTAGAAATTGAGTAACTAGTTCAATCCTAAGCTTAAGACCACTTCTAAACATGAGAACTTATTTAATCTTGTTCTAAACATCAAGAGATCATCATCTATCCCTCTAAATCAACCATTCCCACAATCCATAATAAAACTACTCACACATAACTAAATCACAAAACAAAACCGAACAAAAGCAAGACATAGTGAAAATAAGAAGATTAATGGAAAGAAGTTAAAAAAATCTTCATTAGAATGTTGTAGATCTTGAATCTTTCATGAATACAAGAGGAGAGAAGAGATAAGTTCTCTAAAACAGTAAAAAGGAGCAGAGCTGATGATATTTTCGTCAGTGGTGAGTTGTTGAAAAACAACTACAAAGTGTTCAATATATTACAAAAGTAGAGGGGCCCAAAGTCAAGTGGAAAGTAACCAGATCGACACGTCTTCACTAAATCGGGCATAACTCTTGAACCACAACTCGGAATGACACGAGTCCAACGCTCACGCAAAGCTAACTCAATTGTCTATGACTTTGATGAAGATAACCGAAGCTAAATCTACATAGAAACCCTTCATATGAGTCGATCTTTGAGACAGTTGTTCGATTGTTTGCAACCGATCCAGACTTCAGAAATCGTCCCTGGACTTCAAAAATCGTCCCTGGACTTCAGAAATCGTCCCTGGACTTCAGAAATCGTTTCGACACGTCTTCAGTAAATCGGTCATAACTATTGAACCACAAGTCGGAATGACTCGAAACCACCTCCATTGGAAAGCTAACTCAATTATATACGACTTTTATGAAGATCGCTGAAGCTAAATTCACATGGAAACCATTCTTCTGAGTCGATCTTTAAAACACTTCGAATGGCCTCTACATATTCTTTTGAGCTCCAAGCGTCTCCTTTTATCCAAGCTACTCCAAGTCACTCCTAAACACCTGAAAAAGGCTCCAGCAAGCCAAAAGAAAACAAAAACGACCTAGGACATCTAAAATGTAATGTGACTCGCTTTGGACCTAAATGCAATGTATATATAATAAAAATTAGATGAAACACAAGGAAAACCAAAGAAAATATGAGACTTGAAGTGGTAAAATACAGTTGATATCAGACACCTAGTACATCTGTCTTTGTAAAGAGTTACTCAGATAACAAAGAATAGGAAGAGGGAGAGGACACTAGTAATGAAAAGCAAATTTGACTGTTTTTTTTATCATCAAAAGGATAAAAGGAAAACAAAGTATTCTGGCTTCAAATGATCTGCGAGATGACGGATGATAACATCACCACTCAATATGGTGCAACCCTGTTCAGGACAAGAATTCCCAACAGTTCAAATTCCAAGAGGAAAACAATCTAGACATTTCTATTTGGGTCCTAACATTTCTCAACAGTTTCCTATTTGGGTCCTAACATTTCTCTCTTTAGTTTACTTATATAAACGTGAGGCGGTTCTTTGCTTTATATATAAGTAAGCTGGATGTTAGTGAACTTGCCTTGTTCTTTGCATTGTTGGTGAAGCATGTGAACGTCATATCAGAGGAAACAATGGATGTGTTTTGGAGCTCAGGCAAAAGTTCTCCGGATTATTTCCATAAGTCAAATTTTCTTGAAATATTTCAAAGTTGATACTATTTCGACCTTATCTAGGAAGAAGAAATCTGGGTTTCTTCATGTCATCCAACATATCCTTGAATGTCTTTGATGAATTCCACGTCCGACCATTTCTAGACTTTCTCATGGGATGTATTGTCCGGCTATTGGTAAACTATGCTCCAAATATCGACGAAGAAAAGAACATTGATAAAGAGACTGTTTCAACAATTCAAGACCAAGTTCATTGTTTCTCATGCTTCTTGTCAATGCACTATGTTGTGCACACGTCTTCTCGGATCCCGGATAAATCCAGATTGGACTACAACGGTGAACTCTCTTCTCCCAAACAGACTTAGTAAGATGGACTCTCTACTTACTAAATTGGTATTTGAAGCTTCGATATACGCACTGTGGAAAGAGAGAAACCGAAGGCGTCACCAATGCCATTATCATTCTCCACCTCACATCGCTCATGAAATTCACGAAGAGATAAGCAACCGCATTCTAACCTTGTATCACGATCAAGACGAAAGAAGCGCCCAACTCCTCATGCGGTGGAACAGCGTTGTTCCTTATCTCGTCTCTATTTTTTCTTATTAGTTGCTCTGTTTTACTTAAAGCCATGTTCTGTTTTCAAAATTCTAAATTTTCCAAATTCTTTGTGTATATGTTTTCTTTTGTTTGATTAATAAATTTCAAATTTCAACCCAAAATAAAAATCCAAATTTCTAACAAAAAATCAGGGTATTCCATCAAATTATCTCTTTATAGTTGAAGCATGATAAAAAGTTGGCCTTACGTTACTGCTTTCACAAGCATTGGAGCTGGAAATAAAATGCTTGCACGAAATGCTAACCTAATACAATTAAGCATTTACCAATCAAACGTCACGTCTCTCTAACTATATAAAAAAAAAACTTATTTGTCTTGTATAAACAAACCTAACCTCTTTTCTTCTCTCATCCATCCTTCATTGGTTTTTTGGGACTAATTTGTTTCCCACGAACTATTTAATTCTTTCTCCACATTTAATTTCTTGAGAAAATAAAATTCTTCATGTGTATTCTTGTGTTACAACAACTGTATGTGCAAAGTGTCGCCCAAGATTTCGATTTCTTCTACTTTGTTTTACAGGTAAAGTTGATCTAACTCTAATAATGCATGTCTCTGCAAAAATGATCAATATGTTTATGTATTGCAATGCAGTGGCCTGGTGCGTATTGTGATTCAAGACATGTCTAGGTGTTTAAGAAGCCTCTACATGTGCATTGTTGTGGTTCTTCAAATGTAGAGCAAACTTGAATGTTAAGTGCATTGTTGGCTTGAATCAATCTACTAGTGATCGTACAATTTGAATTTGATCCAAGATACGAAGGGTAAATATATAAGTTTATTTCTATATATAGAATAAAATGATCAGACATTTGTCTCTTAAAATAACCACTATTAAGGCACTCACACATCAATCCCATTCAATTCCAATCATACAAGCATGCATCGCAAAAGAAACTAGTCAAACTACCCTTGCTTGATAATTAACACCTGAATGCTTCTTTAATTTATGCATTAAAAGCCTTCAGATTTAGTGTGCACACAAAATCTAAAATTCTATCGGTAAAAAGTTTTATGAGTTCAGTATTCAGAATAGTTTACAGTTCCTGGCTACAAATTAACCGAAGGCCTGGTAAAAAGAAAAGCAGATTCTAGGTAAAGACAACAACAAGGGAAAGCAACATACCCACTTTTTTGCTGGTTGATCAGTTCTAGACGCATTATCGGGTTAGTGGTAACATACCCTTTTTTTGCGATTTCACTGACCGGTTCCTTTCAGTGGCCTCATGTGCCAAAGAGTTGCAACCTTCGTCTCTCCAGCTCAAGCTGTGGTGAGGGCAAAAATGCATTAATATCACACACACATAGACTTAATTATCATTACACATTGACATGTAAGTGACGCTTACCACTTTCTTAACTCGGTTGTTGGCAGCATCAGTACCTTCAAAGACACAATCGGAAAGATATGGGCCACGAACGCGTACTTCTTTCATCACCAAAAGGTCTGACTTTTCCCATTGCACAGGAAGCCTTCAAAAGAAAAGAAAAAAAAATCACACAAGTGTATCATTTGAAAGAGAAAAAGCATTTCTCTGCTGTTTTTCTAACTGATATTAGAAACTAAGAAATATCAGGATATGTAGTCTAAAGCCATGTATCTAGACTGCTTCTTATTTGTATCACAGAGGAGACGAAAGATACCTGACACTAGAGCACAAAACACACTAGAGCACAAAACACACGTAGTCTACAACCAGGGCCGTGCCCATGTTATATATTTTGAAACATTGGTCTAGGGCCTAATTTTTTTTAAAACATATTGAAGAGCCTATTTTTTCACCAAAACATAATATATTACAATTTGAAAGACACATTTATACTTTTGAAGCTTAAACTAGATATTTGTTCAAACTCGAACATAGTTTCTAAGATTTTTCTCATCTTAAAAATAGTTCAAAACAAAATTAAGATAAAATGTTAAAAACTTAATGTTACTTTTTTTTTTGGTCAACAAAAAAAAAACTTAATGTTGCTTGTAAAATTTTTTTTCTTCCTTAATTTTTTTTTCATTTGAAAAATTGCTTAGGGTCTCTATTAAACCATGTTGAATTTTGAAAACAAACACAAATACAATGTTTCATATACTTTGTCTTTAGTCACTGTTTAATATATTGTACTTAGTTCTCTTCACGTTATGACATAAATATGACGTTTCGATCTTCAAAACACGTACGTTGGATTATATAATTAATGGACCCTATAAAGTTAACCGTCAAGACCATCTAACGTTAGAAGTTTCTCAAAGACATTATGAGCATAAATACCCATTAAGTTTAAAACTTTAATAAGATATGTATGAAGTGTAATAAGTCCACCTAACGCTTATACACTGTCTAAGCCTCTTTCCTGAACATTATTCTACTGTTACTGATGAATCTCAACCACAAAATCTACATAGTGGTATACATGGACGGATAATTTTTAACATATCTTATTAAAAGAAAAACTCAGGTTTCTTGGAACCTAATCCTATTTGTTGGACTTGGAACACGTTTCCTTGTCTTTGAAACTATATTCAAACTCAGTCCCAAGTCCTCACCATCGTGACCTCCAAAGGCTCTCTTCCGAATAGGCTGTTGCACGCAAATGACATCGTTCCACCTTCTCTTCTTCCGCTCCATCACTTCCTCGGGTTTGATCTCTATCAACTGAAGCTCGATCGATCCCCTCATGACACTCTCAAAATCGCAATCCGTCTTTTGCCTCTAGACTCTCTGATGACGTCAACGAGCTGTCAACTGAAATTTCCAAAGAGACTGCCAAGTCGCTTAACAAGATATCGCAAAGACTGCCAAGTCGCTGGTTTGCCTCTGCAGCATGAATTTTTTTGGTACTCTGTTTTCTCTTTAGTTTGTTCTATAAGCATCAAGGATGACCAGACAAGTATTATCGCATTTCGTTGGTAGTACAGTAGAAGTTGTGAGTTCAACTTTGCAGAAAAATGTTATGTGGGAGTGCTTGTATCAGGAAATAAAATAAAATAATTAAGTGTTATGTGGGAGTGCTTGTATCAGGAAATAAAAGAATCATTCTCAAACGAAAAATCAGTTCAAAAGAATATAGAGAATATTGGATTAACTCAAATTGATGAGTCTTAGTTGGCTACTGTTTGGGGAGTTGTCAACTGTTATCCTTATTTTAGCGTGGATTCATCCTTGCTGATTTGCCTTAAGAACACTCTCAGACAGCATTTGGCAGTCTCAGTTTAGTAAGTCTCACTTAATTGCCTGATTTACTCTTTTTTTCCATGTTACTACACAGACTCCTCGCCTTGAAATTTCCTTCGTTGGACACTTTCCAGTGGAAATTTAGTTGTTCTTGATTGTGATCTTGTTTCGTGGATAACTTCTTGCTACATTCTATTTCAGTAAACACTAAAAGTGCTCCAGAGTTGATGTGGCAGAGCTTACTTGGTACTGCTTTGAGGTCATGTCACAAACTCTATTCTACTGGAAGAATAAACCACAGTGATCTAGAGGAAGCTTTGTTTCTTGCTAACCATGACAAGTCATGTGTAAACCGAACTCCTCATGCGGTGGAACAGCGTTTGTACCCTATCTCGTCTCTATTTCTTCCTATTAGTTGCTCTGTTTTACTTAAAGCCATATTCTGTTTTCAAAATTCTAGATTTTCCAAATTCTTTGTAAATATTTTTTTCTTTTGTTTGATTAATAAATTTCACATTTCAACCCAAAAAAAAAAAAATCAAATTTTCTAACAAAAATCTCTTTATAGTTGAATCATGACAAAAAGTTGGCCTTGCGTTATTGCTTTCACAAGCATTGGAGCTGGAAATAAAATGCTTGCACGAAACACTACCCTAATAATACAATTAAGCATTTACCAATCAAACGTCACGTCTCTCTAACTATATAAAAAAAAAACTTATTTGTCTTGTATAAACAAACCTAACCTCTTTTCTTCTCTCATCCATCCTTCATTGGTTTTTTGAGACTAATTTGTTTCCCACAAACTATTTAATTCTTTCTCCACATTTAATTTCTTGAGAAAATGAAATTCTTCATGTGTATTCTTGTGTTACAACAACTGTATGTGCAAAGTGTCGCCCAAGATTTCGATTTCTTCTACTTTGTTTCACAAGTAAAGTTGATCTAAATCTAATAATGCATGTCTCTGCAAAAATGATCAATATGTTTATGTATTGCAATGCAGTGGCCTGGAGCGTATTGTGATTCAAGACATAGTTGTTGCTATCCAAAAACCGGAAAACCAGCTGCGGATTTTGGAATTCACGGTCTTTGGCCTAACTACAAAACTGGTGGATGGCCTCAGAACTGTAATCCTGATAGCGAATTTGACGAATTACGGGTTTGTTTTTAACTTTTAAACATGTTATGTTAAAAAAAAAGTTTTAACTCATATAAGGTAGTCAAATAATTAGAAAACTAGTAATATTTTGGGACCGTTATAAGTTTATTAAATTTTGCAACAGAAACTTATATATTGATAAATGTTGTGAAACAATGTATTCATGAAATTGAAGGTGTCTGATCTGATGAGCAATTTACAAAGAGAATGGCCAACATTGTCGTGTCCGAGCAACGATGGTGTGAAGTTTTGGACACACGAGTGGGAGAAACACGGCACGTGCGCCGAGTCTGAGCTCGACCAACACGATTACTTCGAAGCCGGTCTCAAACTCAAACAGAAAGCTAATCTCCTTCATGTCCTCACCAATGCTGGTACAATATTCACTTCTTTTGTCCTTCAAATTTATCGCAATTGTTGTTATTTTCCCTCCCAGATTGTTAATTATGTGTAATTGGGTCGTTTTTTTCTCTAATTATTTACTTTTACTTATTGTTTATGATGCAGCAGGGATCAAACCGGATGATAAATTTTACGAAATAAATGATATTGAGAAAACGATCAAAGAAGCAATTGGATTTGCTCCGGGGATAGAATGTAACAAAGATTCGTCGCATAATAGTCAACTCTATCAGATTTATCTATGTGTCGACAATTCGGCCTCCAACTTCATCAACTGTCCTGTTATGCCACATGGTCGATGTGATTCTCGAGTTCAATTTCCCAAGTTCTAAATTTTAGGGCTAATTTTTATTTCTATTTTTTATTTACAAAAAACATTATCCTTATTGATTTTTTTTTTTTCGTGCAACTTTTAATTGTAATAAACAATATAGAATTTAATCGCATGATACTCTTGATTTGCTTAGTTAAAAGATCATATATGAAGGTAATTTGTTTATACTTAAATGTTGTTTTACATTGTTTGTACTTCTTCTTATGATCTGAAATGGAGCTTAAATCCTTTTTCTCCCGTCGGTAATAGAATTTGAATGCCTTGCGTTTTTAAATTCTAACTAAGTGCTTTGGTGATTTTGGTTTCTTAATTACTTTCTGACGTCTGTTTTCTGTTCTTCCAACCATGAAAAGGAAAAAACACATTTCAAAGCAAAAATGGCAACCAATTAAATCATCCATATGACTGGTAATTATAAGTGACGAGTTGGACGAGTTGGGCCTCTGAGATGGTTTTTGACTGTTGGGCCTCTGAGGTGATTTCAAACTTTGGGGCCTATAATCTATTAGAAGGTAAACGCTCTTCTTTCTCGGAAAACTTGAATTTTTCCTCATTCCTTCTGCAAACCTCGTTTTATTCCTAGCTTTTCTTCTGCGAGCAAAAATGTCAATGTATCTCTTTAGATTAGATGAATAGTTGAGTAGAAGATGAATAGAGCCTTAGGACGTTTCTGATGATTCGAAACAGTTTTCTTTGCAATAAGATTTCGTCCATTTTCTGTAATGCCGAAATACAATTTCTGCTCACTCTCTGTGTCTCTTCTTCAGGTTATGATCGCTGTGAACGAGGTTAAGATTTTCATTTTTTTTCTGTTCTTCAGTATTGCTTGGCTATTATCTTCTGGATTCTGAATCTTTGTGGCACACGAACGAATAGAGGTCAGTATGATACTCATTGTCATCATTGAATCTGAAACGTGTTAGAGGTCAGTATGATAATCATACTCACGGTAATGGCTACAATTAGTTTGTGTTCCTTTCTTAGGACGATGAAGGTGTTCAAGAGCACCCTAGGATGCTGATTTTCAAGAAGTTCTCCAAGCTGATGATGTTGCTTTCCAAGCTGATCCTGAAGTTGAGTATGCTGCTCCTCAAGATGAGGAAGAGGTTATATTCCTGGATTTATTCGCTGTTCTTTTTTTTCCAATTGGATGTTCACTTATTAATCATAGGTATGGCTAAAATTAGTTTGTGTTCCCTTTCTTAGAATGTTGAAGGTGTTCAAGACCACCCTGAGGATGCTGATTTTCAAGAAGTTCTCCAAGCTAATGATGTTACTTTCCAAGCTGATCCTGCTGCTGAAGGAGGAGACAATGTGATTGTCAATCCTCATGTAAGTCTTTACTATTTCAGAATCTTTGATATTTTCGCTCTTGATTATGATTCTGGATTTGTTTCCTTTGTAGGCTGCACGCATGGTTGGTGGCTCAAGGCGAAATGGCCCTAAGAAGAAGCATGTGCACAGGGGCCCGCGAAAAGAAAGTTAGGGAAGAGAAGATGAAAAAAATTAAAAAAGCGGAGGACCTTAAAGAAGAGGTTCAGACTGCTGTGAAGTTGCATTCCAAGATGTCATTTCTTTCATTGTTTCTTTTAAATCAGTAAGCTTTCTTAATATTTCAAAAAAATTCATGGATTTGGTCTTTTCTGTGGTGTGATTCAATCTAGTGTATACTATAAAACTGATTTTACAACTTTTTTTCATATGAACGCGGTGGTGATGATTTTCATTCAAGTTTATTTTGTCATATTTATCATTGATTTTTTAGAATAACTTAACATTATGAATGCACAATTATGCACCTAAACCCTAAACCATTTATACATTTTAATGCATATTTAAAACACGATCAAATTCGGAACTGTCAGAAAAGGTAGCTGCTGCAAGGGTTAGTCTCACCCTTGGTTTTCTAGTTTTGTTTAAATGCATACGATTTTTTTTTTTTGATTTAGATGAATAACTATGATCCGAAGTGTTTTGTGTAAATAAGCAGCTCTATAAAGGCTACCCTTAGATCTCTACCGCAGAGACTCCATTGTTTACTTTTCAGACTCCATTGTTTACTTTCTCCGTAGGTCGTAAGAGAAAGTTCAACGAGACAGCACCGGAGACTGAGACCAAAGCAATATCAGAGATTACGGAGAAAAAAAGTCGATATTTCTAGTCTTTTCTATCTTTTTTTCCAAAGATCGATATTTCTAGTTTTTTTATATTGATGTTACTAGTTAGTTATCTAAAATATTTACAATTTTTCCATTGCTTAATTCATACCACTGGATTTTATAAAATGTCATAGTTCAACAATGTCAATACATAACACGAATAAGGCTATAAATGTTGTCAAATTTTTAGGAACCAAAATAAAGTATGGAACGTATGTTTATCTAGATTTATATTACTGTCCAAAAATAATGTCTGAAACCAAAGCAATAACGGAGATTAGGATTAAACCTTTTGTATAATCCTAACTGGTTTAATATTGTATTCTCTATTTAATGGCAGTGCGTCTTCCATGTTTTTTGTCCCCAAGAAAGTATTATTCTCACACTCATCGTCGGTTTGAGAAACACTATATATATTGAATTTGATAGGGAATATAAGGTTCATGTCCTCTGGGATTTCGAAAATGTTCCCATACGTAAAGGATATAATCCAGCGCATCTTCGAGGTAAAGTAGAAGCTGCATTGCAGACATTAAGAAAATTAACACTATAGTATTGGGGATTTTATTGGATTTGGGGATCCCCGCAATCTTCCAGTTGGTAGTTTCGCAATTTTTAATTCATGCGGTGTGAAAATAGAAAAGTTACGCAGCATCAAACTTTCTGGTAAACTTAAGAAACCTAAAAAATGTACTAATTATAAATTTTTAATACAATTAAAAAAAAATTTATACAATTGGTTTATTTTTTTAACATTTTTTTTCTTAATATTCAGGCCCAACCTTCCACGTCCAGACCCCATACCAAGCCCACCAAACCTCATACCAAGCCCACCAAGCCCCATACCAACCCTTATACCAACCTCCATACCAAACTTCATACCAAGCTCCATACCAAGCCCACCAAGCCCCATACCAACCCTTATACCAACCTCCATACCAAGCTTCATACCAAGCTCCATACCAAGCTTCATACTCCATACCAAGCCCCATACCAAGCTTTTTACCAACCCTCATACCAATTCTCATACCAACCCACGTACCAAACCCCATACTCACACTGCATTGAAACCCAAGACACCCCTAGTATCCACGACTTGTTTCAGCGAGCTCAATTTGCATTGGCAGAATACAATAAGGTTTTGGGAGAATCTGGTCAAAGCCAACAACGTAACAATTTTAAATTTTTTGTTTTTTAATAAATTATTCATTTATTAACAATTTTAACATTTGTTTTTTCTTAATAAATTATTCATTTATTTATTTATTTTTGTTTTGTTTAGATAAAACTGACGAAGCAGATGCCATGTTAATTACTAACATGCTTCTACATGCCCTAGATGTGAAACCTCCAGGAAACATCCTCCTTATTAGCAGTGATCAGGATTTTATATTTCCTATTTCCCAACTAAAATTAAGAGGCTTTACGATGTTAGTTGCACAAAAAGAAATTTCTGATCCGAAGGTTGGAAAAACTGGTCATGTTTGCTGGTTATGGGAGAAGTTGATTGATGGTAGAGAACACGATTTCATCAACTTCGAGGGGTCAGATGAGTGTTTTGATGAGTATGTTTGACTTTATCTATATTTGACTTTTGAGATTTTTATCTATGTTTGACGCTAAAACACGAGTTCATTATCTATGTTTAACTTTAAAGAATTTCATTCAAGTTTATTTTGTCATATTTATCATTGATTTTTAAAAATAACTTAACATTATGAATGCACAATTTATGCATCTAAACCCTAAACTATAAATCTTAAACCCTAAACCTTTTATACATTTTAATACATATTTAAAACACTATCAAATTCGAAACTGTCAGAAAAGGCAGCTGCTGCAAGATTTAGTCTCACCCCTGGTTTTCTAATTTTGATTCATGCTTGCCATTTTTGTTTTTGTTTGTTTGTAATCTAAGTTTTGTTTAAATGCATACAATTTTTTTTTATTATTTAGATGAATAACTATGATCCGAAGTTTTCTTGGTTTAGAGAATTGTTGAGCACTTGTTACTAATCTATATGTTTAACTAATCAAGCTATATCATTTAACGATTTCATTCAGTTAATTATTAGGTTATGAATTCACCAATAGATCTCAATTTTTGGGTTACCAACTTTCGAGAGAAAAAAAAAGATCTAGAGACAATTTCATTTCCTATATGATAATTTATTATTTCAATAGATTTTACTTTTCAACATGGATTCTCAAGTGCTCAATTTTTAATTCCACTACAGAATACAGAAGTTTAATACTTTAATTTTGAATTCGAAATGTTCATTTAGACATTTTAAGAAAGTTAAACTGCAGCACACAATGAGACTAAAACTTTTTTCTTGGTACATGATTTTCATCATGAGTAATTTTAAGGAAAACTAAGATTGTGTGCTTACAAAAGTCATCATGAGTGTTGCTTCGAATCATAATGTGAATTAAACCAAAAGACCAACGTGAAGAGTCCAATCCGATTTTGTCTTTTTTTTCCTCCTATCCAACCATGTAGGGATGTTATATTGGGTGAAATAACCCTACCCGACCCGAATCTAAAATAAGCCCGCCCACTACAAGTTTTGATCGAAAAAACACTGTCGGGTTTTATTACTACACAGTGTAACCCGAAAAAAACCAGCAGGTTTACCCGCGGGTACCCTAACTTTTTTTTTGGTATTTTATGAGAGAGAGAGAGGGGTGGAAACATCGTTGTAAACACGGAAGCAAGCAATAACGTGCGTGTACCAACTTGTAGAATGATGATTGATGAGCAATAACGTGCGTGTACCAACTTGCTCAATGCTTAATTGTGAATGAATAAACAAAAGGAAAGAAGATTAAACCCTTTTGAATCTTCGATATATGCAGCTGCTCATCAGAATACCGCAAAGACCAGCACCTCTTAAAAAGAAACTCAGATAATGTGTGTCCGTTGGTGGAGGCAAAGTCGGTAGAGAAGCACAGACACTGGTTTCATCCACAACTTATTCTGGTAAATTATGGTTACAAGTAATTTTGTTTGTATTGTGTATGTATATATACATATCAATGATAACATTTTTGTTTCTCTTTTTTTTTTTTAGAAAATGATCTCAGACATTTTGAAATCACAAAAAAACCAATGCCTAAAATATTTCTAATAACACAAGATTTGGAAATATTTTTATTTTATTGATTTTGAAAAATCCTGGCCTCTAGCTACTTCCTCTTCTAGAGACTGAACAATCGCCTGCCTAGCTTTCACGGTGTCTAGTCTGAATATGCATATGCATGTTACAGTTTAAATATATATTGACAAAGGAAAGAAGATTAAACCCTTTTGAATCTTCCACACACAGCAACTCGTTTGCAATCAAGTGAATGAATAATAAAAAAAAACAACGGGTGCCCTAAACTAATGCATTTGGAAATATTGCTTTAAAACCCGACAAGTTAAATTGAAAAACACGATCTGTTTTAAATCCGATTTTTTTTAGTAAAAAAACAGGATAATGGGTTCAAAAAATATTCAAGGCTTAGGATAGCCGTAGGTTAAAAACCCAACTTTAACCTCCCTACAACTAGGCCTGGGCATTTTACCCGAGATCCGAGACCCGAACCGGACCCGACCCGAAAGACCCGAACCGAACCCGAACCGAAACTATTTCGGTTTCTAAACGGATCCAAAACCCTTCTACCCGAAAGACCCGGAACCGAACCGACCTGGAACCGAGAACCGATCAGGTACCCGAGAACCGAACCCATATATATATTTTTTAGTTTTTTTTAGGTTTTCAAAAAATACCCAAAAAATATACCCGAAAATATACCCGAAAACCCGAAAAATACTCTAAAACCCGAAAACCCGAAAAATATACCCGAAACCCCGAAAAATACCCGAAAACCTGAAAATACCCGAAAAATATACCCGAAAAATACCCGAAACCCAAAAAAATATCCGAAAACCCGAAAATACCCGAACCGATCCAAGATCCGATTTTTTCGGATATTATTCGGTTCTAGAATTTTGGACCCAAACCGATCCGGAACCGAGAGGACCCGAACCGGAACCGAACCAAAACCATTTCGGTTCCTATTCGGGTCCAACACCCTCCTACCCGAAAGACCCGGACCCGGAACCGAGACCCGAATGCCCAGCCCGCTACAACCATGAAAAACAAACACTTAAAAGCAAAAAGTGGCAATCAAATATATTGAGTTATGAGTGTATGGTGGTACGTTACAATCACATTCAATTTCAAAATCATTCAAGTTTAACTATATAATCAACGGATCCAGAATTATGTGGTTTCAAGCCCTTTATACAAAATATTCACAAGATCCGATCCGCCGAGAAAAAAGGAGAAGAAAATGCGGGAAAACTAAGAGCCAACATCAAGCTTAACTATCAAAAACCCGAGAAAGTTCGGGAAAACAAATCAGATTTCCCAGTCGGCATTTTTTGCTTTCTGGGAAAATTGAAAAATCCCAATAAATCCAACTCGATGCATTTTGAAATCACCAGAGACCATAAAATCAATAGTGCCCAGAAGTATCTCACTTCATAGAAGAACTTACTGAATCAGCTCCAACGATCACAGAATCAAACTCAAAGCAAAAATAAATCTGCTTACAGGTCAACGGGAAGCAATGTCCCTTCCGGAATCAGAATCCGGTACACCGGAAAGCCGCGAAATGGTGTTGGAGAGATTTTCCGAGTAAAACGGGGCTCTGATCTCTGAGGCTTTTCTAGTTTGCTCTTTGTCGTATAATCGAAGCACATTCCACCAGCAGAGAAAACGAAAATGTTTCTCTTCGAAGCTCTTGATTCTTATATTTTTAAATTGTTTATAATGGTGAGTTAAAAAAAATACAAAAATAAACTGCAGGAGACACGACAAAAGTTAGTGGGCCCGCTTTCACCAGGTGAAAAGCTGGTTACATTTACATTTAGAAGAAATAAACCTCTATTAAAAAACCTTTTTTGGTTTAATACTATTAGTTTATGACTAATTACTAAACACATACTATTAACGAGACCCTTGAATTATCAAAATTTGACAATTTAACTTAATCCCTAATATTTTTGTTGACCCTTAAGATAATCTATTTTAAAAAAACTTTACATTTTATTACAAAAAAAAAAAAAAAAAACAGTAATTGGGACAAACAAAAAAAACTGACAAACGAAACTTCAAAAGGTTAAATAAGTTCTCAAGTCGTGATAGCGTGAGAGCATATAAGGGTGCTTTCCATTTGACGTTGATTCCTTGCTTGGTCCTGCGAATTTCTATTCCGTGTCCATGATCGTAAGTTTCAAAAACCGTTTTTTTTTCGTGTTCCAGGGATTGATTGAAGTTGAGCATTAGCAACATTCTACTGTGGGCTGAATCCTTCATTCTCTTTATCTCATAATGATCTTGTCGCCGGACTTCTCGCTTCATTATAACCTTGGAGTTTCTATATCTCTTTGTTTCTGCTACTTGACTTTGGACTGAAAATGAAGAGATTTCATGGAGGGCTTCTTATTGCATCAATGTGTATGTTCTTGACGGTGTACAGATACGTCGACTTGAAAACTCCCGTTGAAAAGCCTTACATCACTGCTTTTGTTGTCACTCCTAACACCACCACTCTTCCTCTGGAATGGCTTCGAATTACCCTCCCTGACGTCATGGAAGAAGCGAGGAACACTCAAGAAGCGATATCAGGTGATGATATCGCTGTTGTCTCGGGTCTATTTGTTCAGCAGAATGTCTCCAAAGAAGAGAGAGAGCCTTTGCTTACCTGGAACCGTCTTGAAAGCCTGGTTGATAATGCACAGAACTTAGCACATGGAGTGGATGCCATAACGGAAGCTGGCATCGTTTGGGAGAGCCTTGTATCAACGGTTGAAGCCAAGAAACTAGTTGATACAAACGAAAACCAAATGAGGAAAGGAAAAGAGGAGTTGTGTCCTCAGTTTCTTAGCAAAATGAATGCTACTAAAGCTGATGGAAGTAGTGTGAAGTTGAAAATTCCTTGCGGGCTAACTCAGGGTTCCTCCATCACAGTTATTGGCATCCCAGATGGTCTTGTTGGTAGCTTTCGGATTGATCTAACTGGACAACCGCTTCCAGGGGAGCCTGATCCGCCCATTATTGTACATTACAATGTTAGGTTTCTTGGTGACAAATCGACTGAGGATCCTGTCATTGTCCAAAACAACTGGACAGCTTCTCGTGATTGGGGCGATGAGGAACGCTGTCCAAACCTTGATCCTGATTTGAATAAGAAAGTGGATGACTTGGATCAATGCGACAAGGTGGTGGGTAGAGAAGTAGACCGAACTTCTTCCACTAGCTTGCAGTCCAACACCTCAAGAAGAATTCCAGTGGTCAAGGAAGCATCTAAACATGAAAGATACTTTCCTTTTAAGCAGGGTTTCTTGTCGGTTGCCACACTTAGGGTGGGAACAGAAGGAATGCATATGACAGTTGATGGGAAACATATAACCTCATTTGCTTTCCGCGATGTAATATCATCACTCTTCTTCTATAATTTACTGCTCTTAGCAATTTTTCCATCAAATTTTTAAATTCTTATGTGGGATCTTCATCTTTCGTTCAGACACTGGAGCCATGGCTTGTTAGTGAAGTACGGATTACGGGTGATTTGAAGTTAATATCCATTTTTGCTAGCGGTTTACCGACATCAGAGCATGTTGTTGATCTAGAGGCACTGAAGGCACCTTCCCGTTCACCATTAAGGCCACTAGATCTTGTTATTGGCGTTTTCTCCACATCAAACAACTTTAAAAGACGGATGGCTGTGAGAAGAACATGGATGCAATATGATGATGTACGTTCTGGAAGAGTTGCAGTACGCTTTTTTGTTGGCCTTGTAAGCTTTCTCCTTCTCTGAAAATATCAGGTTTATGTTGGGATTTCTTAATTCTTAATCATGATTTTCTTTGTGGGTGATAATGCAGCACAAAAGTCCTAATGTTAACATGGAACTCTGGAACGAGGCTCGGACTTACGGTGATGTTCAGCTAATGCCCTTTGTTGATTACTACAGTCTCATCAGTTGGAAAACACTAGCAATATGCATCTTTGGGGTAATAATTTTCTTTGTCATGTCTCTTCCCTTAACACAATTGAGTAGTCTATACCGTTTTGCCTCACTAACGACAACTTTTGCACAGACAGAGGTTGACTCAGCCAAGTTTATCATGAAAACGGATGATGATGCCTTTGTTCGTGTTGATGACGTATTAGTTTCTTTATCAAAGATCAAAAACACTCGCGGGTTAATATATGGACTGATCAATTCTGACTCTCAACCAATTCGAACGCCTAATAGCAAATGGTACATCAGTTATGAGGTACAACACAACCTGACATGCCCATGTAAATCCATGATTGCTATACATATTTAACGAAGTTTTTTCTCAAAAATAGGAATGGCCAGAAGAGAAATATCCTCCATGGGCGCATGGTCCAGGATACATTGTGTCGCGGGACATAGCAGAATCAGTTGGTAAGCTTTTCAAAGAAGGAAACCTAAAGGTACTGCTATTGTGTTATCCATTTAATCGCATTTCCGGATTCACATAGAAATGGATTGTGAAGTTTTGAAACTGTAAATAGATGTTTAAGCTAGAAGACGTGGCGATGGGGATATGGATCGCTGACTTGAAGAAACATGGACTCGAGCCTCATTATGAAAACGATATGAGGATTGTTAGTGATGGATGCAAGGATGGTTATGTGGTTGCTCATTACCAAAGTCCTGCCGAAATGACTTGCCTCTGGCGTAATAACCAAGAAACCAAACGCTCTCTTTGCTGCCGCGGTTGGTAAAACTCAAAAACGTAAACGAACCTTTTTTTTCACCTTGCGTTTTGGTTCACGTCTGGTTTGCGTCCTCAGGTACAGAGAGAGAATGTGGTTTTATTTGTTAATTCTTTTTTTTAATGTTAATTTTATACCAAAAAGGTAAATATTTACAACCTAAACTAACTCATTAGCTCCCTTAAAGGGATAGACAAAAGTGGAACTCATTACGTTATTACAATGGATGCGAAAAACAACCAAAATAGAATTCAAGAAGAGAAGGAGAAGAGATCGGTTCCTTTGACGGGAAATAAATTAGACGATTCCTCATGGTACGGTCGATACTCGCTTTAATAGAAATTGTTGAAGTAGCGGTAGAGCGGAAGATTCGAGCATTGCGTTCTCGCCAAATCTAGTAATTGAGAACTTGGAGAAGGAGTTTAACCAGAATTGGAGAAGCATTCGTAGATGCAGGACGGTTTTGCATCCATCCCGAGAAAAGGTGCAGGTCAAGAGGAGGATTTTGCCAAATCCTTGCTGCGAGAGAGGTGGTTGTGTGACTCTGGTTGATGAAGCAGAAAACACAATTACCAACATTCCCCAATATCTTAATTGATCCCTTGTTGGAAGCCTACCAAGGAGTGCAAGCCAAAGATTGAAGGAGTAACGCGGAACAACCTCTTTGAACCACACTATTTTTGCCCAAGGGGCTGGTGGAGATGGTATTCTAAGTTGTTCCCAAATTCCTTTAGTGGAGAAAGATGTCAGGAAATTACCCGAGGGAGATTTCCAGAGATAATAATCATGGCCATCATTAGGGAGTGGCACATGTCGAGAAGTTAAGCAAATCAGAAGAGATTCTACTGCATCTGATCTTGCCTCACGAAGACACCAATTTCCATGTTAAACTGCTTCACAGACTTTAGCCTCATTGTGGAGCCCGAGCTGAGATGGTACATTTTCATCGAGATGAGAGATTAACGTCCAAGATCTGTCCAAAAAGTCAAACCAGAATGAGGCAGACTTTCCGTCTTTAACTTCACACTTCAGAAACCTCAAAAGAGTTGGTTTTAAGCGCAAGGGAGATCTCATACTCCAAGAGAACCGAGAACTATCCGGTGATAGCCAAAAACTTTTCTTCCCAAACAGATTTTTATTCACCCAAGCCATCCATAAAGAACCGGATCTTGTGAAAAGGTTCCAAATTAGCTTCAGGTGAAAAACAACTTCAAAGTCCTCCAAAAGTCGAATTTTAAACCACATTCGCTTTTTGGCTTACACACATCAAGCCATGCTACACGTGCACCTGAAGCAGAGGTTCCAAGCCATGTTACATGTGCACCTGAAGCAGATGTTTCAAATTATCTGTTAATTCTTTGTCATAAAACATCGGGAAAACGATCTATTTCCCCACGAAATATTTCTTATCTAGCCAGATTCCCACCAAATTATGCCTTATGTATATCTCCACATGAAAGGAAAGTTAAAGATCTAAATCCCCAAAAAAAAAAAAATTTGAAGCTTAAATCCCCACGAAATAATAGTTCGAAACCCCATACCCAGACCCGACTAAACCCCTAAACCCAAATTCCCCAAAATCGAAAACCCTAAATCGAAAATCCCCCAATTAAAAAATCCCCAAATCCTAGAACCCTATAAATCGAAATCGAAAATCACGTAATGCTGAACGAGAAGATTGAAGTAGAAGACGAGATCAATGGCGTTAGTCATTCGAGCTGAGCATGGCGAAGATGATTGCGATTAAGAAGCAGTGGACAAACAAAAAGAATCGTTATGTCAATGTTCACATGTCGGGACTATGTTTCAGAATTTCGATCGGAAGAATGAACATCTTTTATTGCATTAATTTGAAGAAGCGAGACATTGGCTTTTGGCTTAAACATTACAAGCTATAACTAAGAACAAAAGCTTCTTTTTTTTTACAACAAAACTATGATAAGTGTTTCTTTCTTGTGAATCATAATCCATGTTGCAGCGACTCAGAAACTAATGGTCCTAAGTATTTTTTTTCATCGTCATCACTACGAAAATAAAGTTCAATTAAAACTGGAACTTAATCTTGCGGTGTACTCAGCCACGAGTTTAGCAAAAGATGAAGACTTGTCCTCGAGAAATCTCAGTGGCGAATCATACTCTTCAATGATCCCTGCACATAGAACAAAACAAGACACCCCTCAATGATTTATCTGCACACATGTTCTATCGAATAATCCCAAGGTTTCAGACAAACCATTGCTAAGAAGCAGAACCATGTCGTTGTCAATAACCGAAGAGATCCTGTGTGCAATGGTTATCACTGTACAATCTGAGAAGTGTTCTCTTAACGTTTTCTAAATCAGATTGTCAGTTGTAGTGTCAACAGAAGCAGTGGCTTCATCAAGCACCAAGATTTTGCAAGATGGAACCATGAGTAGCAGTTGTTGCAGTAAATCAGAATTTGGAGCCAATACTTCCTTATCGTCCTGATTCAAAGAGACAAGAGACAATTTTCAATCACTCAAAAAAGTTGTTAAATTAATCTAACAAACCCCAATTTTAAGGTATAAATCAGTAATCAGTATGGAAGTAACACAAAGACTAATCCTTTGGTAGAATCTGAAATTGAAACTAAACCAATTTTTCAAGCATATATCATGAATAGTATTTTTCAAGCATAGATTGAACTTCAAGAGCAGATGATCAATAAGAACCGATCCATAGCGAAAAAACAAGTTTTAAGTTTTCTCGAACCGAGAAGAAAGCTTACGATTGCACTTTGTGTTCGTCGATGGCTGCTTCTACCAACAGAAAATCTGGAAAATATACCAACCATGGTTTGATTAAATATCTTCTTTAGGACCTTTGAAACTACGAAATTCAAACCCTGACAATATACTTACACTAGATTTCGGGAATTCTAGATAAGAACAATCGAATTTGCAATATCGATTTTAGGGTTCTTAGAATTTTAAAATTGGGGATTTTATGGGGAATTGGGGATTTTAAGTTGATGGATATACGGTTCGGGTTTTAGCTCGGGTCAGGGTTTTTAGTTCGGATTGGGTTTTTTCGATTTAGGATCATGGTTTAATGGTTTAAGTTTGGGTTTAGTTCACAAACCGTGGAAACCGACATCCGTGGGGATTTAAGTCTCGAACTTTTTTTTTGGGTGATTTAGATCTTTAATTTTCCTTTCGTGTAGAGATATACAAAATGCATAGTTCGGTGGGGATCTGGCTAGATAAAAAATATTTCGTGGAGAAATAGATATTTTCCCTAAAACATCTGATTTGGCTTGTTAGTATATACGCAGATTAGATATATCTTATTATATAAAGTTGGATCTCTCAACGTGAGCATGACACGTAAGATAAACGAGATCGTGACATGTGTCGTTGTTAATTTAGATCGAGACATGTGTCAAAGTAATAATATGCTAGTTATTTAATTTTTTTTTTTAAATAACAAAAAGGGAAAAAGATATGTATTTTATATTATTGAAAGTAATAACGTTGAAAAAAGTAACGAAAGAGAAAAAAATAAAAACTACCAAATAAAAATAACAAAAAAAAAGAATTATGTTTTATATAATGAAAACTAATAACATTAAAAAAAATAAAGTAAGAGAAAAAATAAAAGCTACCAAATAAAAAATGTTAAATATTAAAAAAAAATATACAATTCATAATATATAAAATTAAATTAGACGAAAAAATTGTTAGCTTATGTTTGGTAATTCTAGAACTCTCTCGTTCATTTAAAGAGATTGTTTATAAGATTTATGGGTAATATGAATCAATTTTGAGTTTTCTTAAATACGAATTACTAAACGTAATTCATGGATAACTAAACCGGATTTTAATTTAGAATCTAATTATACGGGTCATAATTAAGCATATTATCAATTTTAATATCTAAATCTTTTATTTTTTATCCGCGTATCACGCGGAACCTAATCTAGTATATATATAATAGTATTCGTTTCAATAGAATTGTGTAAAATTTTTAGCTAAAAATTTCAATAGGAGCATATTATATTTCAAGGTTTTCTGCAAAAAACTCTCACCTCAAAAAAATGCAAGTCAAATCCCTCAACTACAAAGTCACCCACAAAACAACTCTCCGTCAATTCCACGTTATATCAACCTTAAAAAAAATTAAAAATATATAAATAAAAAAATAATAATAAATCATAAATAATAAATCATAAATAGTAAATAATAAATAATAAATAATAAATAATAATCTCGTTTTCATGTCAAAAACGTAAAATTCCGTTTTTCCGCCGAAAACGTAAAATCCCGTTTTTCCGCCAAAAACAAAAATCTCGTTTTCCCGTCAAAAAGGTCAAATCATGTTTGCCCGCCAAAAACGTAAACTCCCGTTTTTGCCGTTTTTGACAGAAAAACGGGATTTTACGTTTTTTTACGGAAAAATAGTATTTTACGTTTTTGGCGGGAAAACGGGATTTTACGTTTATTGTGGGAAAACAGAATTTTACGTTTTTTGACGAGAAAACGAGATTTTACGTTTTTGGCGGAAAAATAGGATTTTACGTTTTGGGGGGGGGGATCCTGCAAAAATGTAAAATCCTATTTGCCCGCCAAAAACGTAAAATCTCGTTTTCCAGTAAAAACAAAAAAAGTAAAATCTCGTTTTCCCGTTAAAAATGTAAAATCCCGTTTTCCCGTCAAAAACGTAAAATTCCGTTTTTCCGCAAAAACACGCAAAGTCCCGTTTTCCTGTCAAAAAGTAAAATCTTGTTTTCCCGTCAAAAACATCAAATCATGTTTTTCCGCAAAGTATCTTTTTCGGCCAAACTTGATTCAATAGATTGGTAGTTGACAAAAAAAAATAATTAATTAATGAACAGTATCGGTGTCTGTTTTTTAACAGACTGCCACGTCATCGATATAGGCAGGGATTATTTTGCGGGTGACTTTGTAGTTGAAGGGTTTAACTTGCATTTTATTGAGGTAATGGTTTTTCTTGCTACAAAAATAAAGGTTGCTTTTTTTTTTTTAGAAAACCCTATATTTTATTTATATAATGTCATATGACTTCATTCTTACTGCTTACTCTTCACATTAGCCGCGTGTTCTCCACTGCACAATGACACGTCACATTAAGCAAAGATTCGAAAATCAGTTGGAATTTTTTCTTCTCCTCTTATCCGCAGTGCAACAGCCTCGAATGTTGATCTCGGTAATACCCAAAAGACCCTTCGTATGCTCTCAGTACACTCTCCGGTATAAGGAGAATTTAGACAAATCATAATGTTGACATTGTTGAGTCTATGCAAGAAAAAAATGTGACTCATAGGTATCTCTGCTAATGGATAAACATCTCGATAAGATCAATCATTGTCTTACAACTTAAATTATTGAGGTCCCATTAATAATTTACTTAACACATACGCAGAGAAAATAAGTCTGCCTTAGTTAATAACTTCTGGATCTTTCCACGACGTCTCTTAAATCACGAAACGCCATTTTACTCGATAGAGAGAATCGATTTGTTTGCGAATGGCGACAGAACCAGAAGCTGGAGTTGGAAGAGAGACTTCCTCTGTTTCGGGAAGATTTATGAGAAACAGAGATCTATACCTCTTCTTGCCTTTTCTCTTAGGCTTCTCTGATCAAGAATCATCAGATGGAGACGAAGATGTTGCTTCGTCGCGTGAGAGAATCATTCTGGTCAACCCTTTCACACAAGGAATGATCGTCCTCGAGGAGTCGTCGGGGTTGAATCCTCTGCTTCGCGACTTACTTGAATCACGTGAGGAAGGTCATCCTCCAGCGTCCAAGGCTTCCATCGATGCGATGCCGATCGTTGATATCGACGGCTGCGAAGGAGAGTGTGTGATCTGTTTAGAGGAATGGAAGGCGGAGGAGACGGTGAAGGAGATGCCGTGTAAGCATCGGTTTCATGTAGGATGCATACAGAAATGGTTAGGGTTTCATGGGTCGTGTCCTGTTTGTAGGTACGAGATGCCTGTTGATGGAGATGAGGTTGGGAAGAAAAGTAATGATGGCAGAGAGATTTGGGTTAGGTTTAGTTTCGACGGTGGTCGGAGAGTTAGAGATTCTTCTGGTCATGACGGTGGAAACACTGATGGTGATGGTAACACTGTTAGATCTGATGGCACAAGACCTGCTGGTTGAGTCCGAGAGTTAGGGTTACAGAAACGGTTTTTGTAAAAACTTGTGCTCTTTTTTTTTTGTTCCTTTTTGTTTTTGTTCTGGGGAAAGTTATGAGCTCTTTTTTTTTCTTTTCCCATGAAAAGTTTGTGTTTTTGGTCTTTCCTTTTTTTTTTTCTTCGTCTAATCTCTGTTTTGTTGCTTGAATTCATGTATTATAAAGTTAGGGAATTTCAAGATTTGTTTTATATTTCCTACTGCGATACTTCTTCTTTCAGAACTACCATCACCATCACGGTGGAAACATCGTATATTTCGCATTCTCACCCACAAAATCTACAT
Organism: Eutrema heterophyllum; assembly: GCA_002933915.1. Lineage (NCBI taxonomy): Eukaryota > Viridiplantae > Streptophyta > Magnoliopsida > Brassicales > Brassicaceae > Eutrema > Eutrema heterophyllum. The sequence continues at coordinate 1,378,093 of PKMM01048317.1, read as the reverse complement.
AATTGTATATATGAACGGATAATCTACGAACGATGTATATTTTAACATATCTTATTGAAAGAAAAACTCAGGTTTCTTGAAACCTAATCCTATTTGTTGGACTTGGAACACGTTTCCATGTCCTTGAAACTATTCAAACTCAGTCCCAAGTCCTCACCGTCTTGGCCTCCAAAGGCTCTCTTCCGAATAGGTTGTTCCACGCAAACGACATCGTTCCACCTTCTCTTCTTCCGCTCCATCACTTCCCCTGATTTGATCTCCATCAATTGAAGCTCGTTTGATCTCCTCGTAACGCTCTGAAAATCGAAATCTGTATTTGCATCTGAGCTCTCTGATGACGTCAATGAGCTGTCAACAACTGAACTTCTAGTCGGTTCAATTCCTCTGTTTTCTGATTTCTTGAATCCCAAGAAACGTTCTTCTTCCTCTATCTCTTCTTCTTCTTCCTCTTCTGCTTGCGTCAGTCCCGAAAAAGAAGAACTGATACAGCTTCTATTCGCCATTGATGCTATTCCATAGAGGTCGGATCTCGGAAAGTCTATACCGAGATTCAAAGATTTGTAACAGAAGAGAGTTTCTTGCGCTTTCATTAACACTGACTGTAAATATTTCCCCTGTGTCTCTATCCTCACCTGTAACTGCCTCTGCACCTAAAACAAAAGCAGAAACTTCCAAGTTTCTAAAGCAAGAAAGCTATCATCGTTCATATTGTGATTCATTTAGAGGCATAATGTTATTACTTCGATTTGTTCGTGAAGCTTCTTCTGGACTTCCAACTGTATTTCTATCGCCTCCTTGATTTGCAAGTTTCTGCGTTTATGTAAACGAAGAAAATGAATTCGAGAAGGCTGAAATCTAGCTATGGAAACAGAATAGTATTTTCTTTTATGATGATCATTACTTGTTAGGTTGGTCATCTTTTTCTTCGGTGACAATAATGTCTAGTTGATCTCCAAAATCTTTTTGACTCTGACATTCTTGGGATTTTGCAGCTGAAGAAACTAACATGACAAAACATAATGAACAACCAAGGATCAGGATAGATGAAACCCTCAGCTCAGATCAAAGATTAAAAATTTGAGAATCTGTAATCTTTGAACAACATTAATAAATCTACAGATTAACAAATAAAACATCATCAGTAATCGAAGAATTTCTAACCATATTGCTTGTTACCAACGAATCTCTCGCTTATCCCGAGCCGATATTTCTGAAGAGTTAAAAAAGAAATAGAACAAGAATCAGCCAGTTTAGAGTTTGTAAATTGCAAGAAATTGAGTATAAAAATAAAAAAACAATAATTCGAATCAAAGAAGTTTGTCAAAGGACCTGTAAATGACTCTTGAGATGGTACAAAGTAAGCTCAGGAATCTCCATAATCCTCATCAAACCCTTAGGCGTCGCCTCTAAAACCACACAGAACAAAACAAAAATGAAAAACCAATAAAGAAATAATTAAGACCTAACCACACAAACTTGTTTCCTTGATAAGGTTTCAAAAGGACAAAGGGAATTGAAACAGAACTGTGTGGTCCGCCGAGCTGATTAACGGCGTCGATGAATCTGTGATGAAGCTCACAACTCCATCTCAATCTCGGCTTAGAGTCCTCTGCCTTGTGATTATTATCATTATCCATGTTCTGTAATTATAATAACAATCAAGAATGGTTCAAGAAAAAAAAAACAGAAAAGGATTTTGTACACAAGATTATTGGGTTTGTTGGCACAGATATGGAGATTTTACATGTAGTTGTTGGAGTCTTCTCTTTCTTCTTGTCTTTTTTATAAATCTTATTCTCACACCATATCTGGAAACATAAGTGGGGTTCTGTTGGAGAAGGGAATATATGCTCTCTTGACCTTTTCCTCTTTCTTTTTTCTTTTATTTGTTTACTTTTTTCGCATTTTACGTTTTAGTATTTGACTATTTGTTTCCCTTTCCTCGATTACCTCCGCTTTTTATGTATACTTTTTGGAATTTTTGTGTAACTTTTTTCTTCTTTGACTTGAAGTGGTTAGACAGAATCTATGATGCACCGAGATCAGATAATAAACGTCTGTGCACTTATTAGGTTATGGTCTTTTTAAACGACATCTATCCTAATGGACACTTAGTTATCATGTATAACACTTCTTACAAATATATTATATAAATTTGAGGCATTAATATGGAAATTTCATGGTTAGGAAGAAAAATATAATCTATTTTCACTGCATAAGTAACAAATATATAATAACAATAATAGCCACTCAATCTGTTTATTTTGCTGCTAATATAAATCACAAGGAAACGAGAAAAAGATGCAATAAATATTTTTCAGGCGATTAAGAATTCCAATCAAAACATATAGAATCGCCTCCATCACGTTTAGCTCGACAAGGGGCTGGTTCATAAATGTACCAAATACATTCGCTGCAAACTCCAAATTCACTTTTTGCACTGTCGTCTCTATCTACCCTGAAAATATCAAATGTTACCTTGTTTCCGGGCCATTCGAAATTGCAAATGTACCTCGTCGTTTTACGGAGGTTGACATGAAACCTGAAATCAAAGCTAGCCCCAGGTGCGAGCTCTTTTACCCCCAGATCTTTCTCTTTGTTCGTGCAATGCGCGACCAACGTTGCATTGCTGGTCAATTTGTTAATAACCACGACATGTTTAGGTGAGAACAGTAAAACTCCATCGGTCGACGAATGATTTCCAAATGATGACGATGTTTTGAGGATAATTAAAAATGAGAATAGCACTAATATGATGAAATGGTTATTTGTTGAGGAAGCCATTGATGGGATTAAAGAGTTTGTGAAATGATCATATTCTTCTTTATTTCAAAAGTAGTATTTATAGATGTAATAACATTTTTTTATATTGGTAAAAATCTGTAAGTTATATATATCGGACGTAACTACAAGTAAATGTGTATAATCTTTTTTGTCAAATATATGTGTAGAATCTAAACATGTTCTTTAGTAATTAGTTAATTACTAGTATACTAATCTAGCTTTAATGCTCTTTAATTAATTATTGTTTTTAAAGTAAAATGTTAAGATCTTTCAAATCTTCTTTTAAAATATAGTAAAATTTCGTCTATAATAACATTACACCAAAAAGTAAGAAAAAACAAAAATCGTCTATAACTCTGTTTCTTGTCATTTACCAGTTTTTAGTTAGAATTGATTATCTTTTATAAAAGTTCATGATCTGCTGTCTTCTAACTTTTTACAATTTGTTATATAGACATTAAATTTACGAGAGAAACTGCCATAATAGATTTTCTTCTTGTTGGATTATATATTTGAAATTGAATACGGGACATTTAGAAATCAAAGAACTAAGATGTAAAATAGAAGAAGCTGTGTCACAGAAGAAAAAAGGTTTAAATTTTAAATTCAAGTGGGAAGGAAGTAATTAACTTTCTTTGTATTTAGAAATGTGTCAAGATCTAATTGGTTAGCTACTTAAGAAGGATTCTTCTCAACAAGCAAGTGATTCCCAAGGAATGACTAAAAGAAAGACAAACGAAAGAAGAGAGAGAGGAAGTGAAGAGGTGCCAATGGAGGAAAAGAGAAGAAGATGAAGAAGATGAAGAAGATGAGAGCTTTGTCGTGAGAGTGGAGGGAAGATGAACGAGATCAAACCCTTTTATAGGCGTCACACACTTGATTCCTTGACTCAGAGGTTTCAAAAGGACAAAGAAGAGGGAAACAGAACATTCTGGTTCGTTAGAGTTGATTAAGGGCATGGATGAATCTGTGATAAAACTCATAACTCCATCTCAATCTTGGCTTGAGTCATCTGCTTTCTAATTCTAATCATTTTCTATGTTCTGTAATAACAATCAAAAATGATTCTTAATCTTTGCCCATTTCCTCTTTCTTTTCTTTTTATTTATTATTATTATTATTATTATTATTTATTTTTTGCAGTTTACGTTTTAGTATTTGACTATTTGTTTCCATTTCCTTGGTTACCTCCGGATTTCACAACTCTTTTTATTTATATTTTTTTGTTGGAATTTTTGTGTAACTTTTTCTTCTTTGACTTGAAGTGGTTAGACAGAATATATGATTCACCGATATCAAATACTAAAGTTTGTACAAATATTAGGTTATGGTCTTATCCTAATGGACATTTATCGTGTATCACACTTCTTACAGCCATCCCTCAGCTCATAATGTTATGTAAATACGATGTGAAAATGGGCTATATATATATATATATATGGATCTCACATGAAGTTTTGATTTATTTTTAAAGTTCAAATTTTTTTCCATTAAATTCCCATCTTAACAACGTTTACAGTTTATCAATTCAATTTTCCATTATATACATCTAAAAGATTTAATTTTGTTGATACACTAGGAATCAGTTCCGGCGGGAATTATATTTTTTTTCATTGTTCTTTAACCAAAAGAAGTACTTATGATTTTAAGGAAAAAAAACTTTTAAATAATTTAAAATGGCCAACTTAAACAAATTTTGAAAATGATGATGTTTATCACCTATGAAAAGAAAGAAATTAGCCAGTCGGCTCTTAGAAGAAAATAGAGAACAATAATAACGCTAATTAATTATGAATGGATGATTTTTGGCAGTATTTGTAAGGAAAGGAGAATCAAAGAATCTAACTATGAAATAACTTTATACGATAAAAAACATCATTAATAACTTTAAAAAGAAGAACACCCTCTATCTTATGTTTCTTTAAAGACGTCCACGCAAAGAAAGTGAACCGATCATATACCATACAACTGTTAAAGTAAAAGAACTTTAGACTTATGAAGACCATTTACAAAAAAAAAAGTATTAAAAAGTATATATGCATGGTCTATAAATGACCACAACGATGATCCAATGACATGGAAAGAGACACCCAAACACTCTGCTAAAGTTTTATCCACTTCGAGAATTATCTCCAAGGTGATTTGTGCACGTTATTGCTGTATGTTTTCGAAGTTTTTTTTTTTTTTTGCGTTAGAAATGAAATGATGAATGATATCTTAGTTCAAAACAAAAAAAAATGAAATGATGAATGATAATATAAGAAAAAAAATAGTGAGTTTATTCCAAAAGCCGAATCTTTTACTAGATAGATTCATTAAGGAACATTGATGTACATATACATATATAACTGACATCTATAAATATTATAACATCAAAATTTTATTGCATGTGTTACCAGTCGAAATCAGTTATTTGGAGATGACTGCCAGTTTGTCCATCAAAATTAACCAGCACTTTTCGTGATAGAGAACATTATATAGACATGTGTATACAAAATAAGATTCAGTTAGAAATTATAAAGAGACTTTGTAGATCCACCACAAATATCAATATATCATCAAAGCTCGTTTCCGATTTAGGGAGAACATGAACAAACAATATATATGAACTTTCATGGTTATATGAAAACAATATAACAATTATTAGAAGAGAAAAGTCACAAATATGTAACAAAAAAATTTCAAACAGTTAGAAAAGAAACGAGTTCAAATAACAAATATGTTTATTTATATCTATTCTAATACAACAATATGAAAGAAAGATACGATAAATATTTTGATATGATTAAGAAGCCCATGGAAAACAGTACGGATCGCTTCCATCGCGTCTAACACGACATGGACCTGTCTCAGAAATATGCCAAATACATTCTCTGCATATTCCACACTTACTTTTTGGACTATCGTCTCTATCTGCCCTAAAGATGTCGAACGTCTTAACATATTCGGACCACGAGAAAGTGCAAGTATATTGCGTTGTTCTGCGTAGATTGACACGAAATCTGAAATCGAAACTTTCGTCAACTAGGATCGCTTTAAACCCCAAATCTTTCCCTTTGTTCCTACAGTGCAAGACCAATCCTGTGATCAATTTGTCGATGATCACAACATGTTTAAGTGAGAACGGATCTCCATCGACAGATGAAATGTGCCCAAATGATAACGAAGTTCTGAGGATAATTAGAAATGTTATTAGCACGAAAATGAAGTGGTGCTTTGTTGAGGAAACCATGGATGTGTTTTACCGGTTTGTAATATAATTTTGTTTTGAATGAAAGTAGTATTTATAAAATTAAAAAAAAAATCTTTAATTAATCTTTTATTCTCGGGGGTGGGGTGGATACGAAATCTGTCGTTTAGAAAGAAAAAAAAAAGATGTGGAAATCTGTAGGTTATTTGATGCAGTTGAATTCAACCGGATCCGACGAAAGCACAACCAGATTGCAGATAAGTTAGCAAAGAAGATTATCCCAGATGATGCAAACTTTGTATCTCATTTTTATGTTTCTGTTGACATTACTCTTGATATTCATCGTGACTATGTAAACTTTTTGATCAATATAAATCAGATGTTACAAAAAAAAAAAACTTACAAAGATGTAACTATAGAAGTAAAAATGTCCATTAGTAATTAGTGAATTAGTAGCATACAAAATAAAATTTCTCTTTAACGTTCTTTAATTAATCATTTTTTAGTAATAAAAATGGTAAGATATCTCAAATCATCTGTTTTAGACTTTTAGTCAAGTAGGATTTCGTCTAACTTAGTATTTTCTTTTTCTTTACACATTTTTATTGAATCTAATTTCTCACACATATGCATTTTTAGTAATCTATTTTAACACATTTAATAAAATAAAAAAAAATCTGACGTCTTCTAACTTCCAATATTAATTAGATTAATATTAAAATTTTACGAGTATATATATGAATTAATGAATGCATGTTTTGGGATACTCCTTGAGAACCAAACATATTAATTTGTGTCATGGTTAAGTATGTTCATTTTGAGAATTGGGACGGGAAATCAAGGGAAAGGGACAAGAACGGATAATTCGGATATTGAAAAATATTCTCGATAAAAAATAGGACGGAAAATTTGGATAACATAACGAATTCGGAAAATTCAGGTAACTAAAATCACTTTCCAAACTCTCAAATTTAGATAAGAGTCAATCTCGGGANATATATATATATATCTTTAATTTCAAAAATCAATATTTGTTACTTGGATACTAAATTTTACTATTTGTATTTAGATTATTATGAATATCCGATTTTTTCGAATCCAAGCAAATACTATCTTATTATATAAAATTGGATCTCTCAACATGAACGTGACACGTATGATAATTTTCATTCACGAGATCGTAACATGTGTTATTGTTAATTTAGATCGTGACATGTGTCAAAGTAATAATATAAACTTTCCAATTGTTAGTTATTTATTTTTTTAAAAATAAAAATAACAAAAAATGAAAAAGAATTGCGTTTTATATTATAGAAACTAATAACATTGAAAAAGTAAAAAAAGAGAAAAAATAAAAACTACCAAATAAAAATAACAAAAAAAAATAATTGTGTTTTATATAATGGAAACTAATAACATTGAAAAAGTAAAGTAAGAGAAAAAATAAAAACTACCAAATAAAAAGTGTTAAATATAAAAATATATATATATGATTCATAATATATAAAATTAATTAGACGAAAAAATTGTTATCGTGTGTTTGGTAATTCTGGAAACCTCTCATTCGTTTAAAGGGATTGTTTATAAGATTTATGGGTAATATGAATCAATTTTGAGTTTTCTTAAATACGAATTACTAAACGTCATTTATGGATAACTAAACAAAATTTTAATTTAAAATCTAACTATACGATCATAATTAAACATATTATCAATTTTAGTATCTAAATTTTTTTATTTTTTATCCGCGTATCACAAGGAATAAGATTTCATCTATATATTTTGTCAAGCGACTATGCTATGCTTGACTTGGGGTGATATGAATAACCAGAAAAGAAAACTTGTACATTTTAATAACCAGAAATTTTGACGTGGCAAAATAAATAAAGGAAGGAAATCTTTTTAGTGGCACAGAAAGAGAAATAAAAAAAGAGTCGTAAAAAAAGATTGCAAAAGTCCACTTTTATTGCAACAACATGTGGCTCTCTCATCTCTACAAGTCCCTTTCTCTGCTGATGTGTCATCTTCCCACTTTCTCTCTCTGTGTGGCTCTGTGCCATCCATTAATACCAACCCCAGACTCTTATTATACATACTCTTGTCTCACTTCTTCGGTTATAGAATAAAACACATACCATCAAAATCTCATTTCTCCTTCACTTTCTTCTTTCTTCTGTCCGGTACTTGCAAAGATTGCTATGTCTGAACTTAGAGATACACCGGTAAAATTGTTTGGGTGGACAATGACATCTTCTTCGTCCCCTGTTCTTCCCAATTCTTTCGATCACGGCAAGGAGAATTCTTCCTCGTCTTCCTCGTCTTCTTCTCCCTCGCTTCGACCACACATGGTATGTTTCCGAGTTGAATAGCAAATATGTTTTTTCATCTTCTTTTATATGCTAAGAAATGTGTTCAAGGTGATTTTAAAATTTAAATGTACTGTTAAAGACTCTGCTCGTAGAGTGAGCCGGATGTCTTTAGGGTTTGCGATTGTTCATTCACACAATCAATGAAAAATAACCTAGACAAAAGTGTATTCGCCTCAATTTGTTCTTCTTTGTTCAAGGCTTTAAAAATCCATCCAAAATTTCATTAGAATTCACAACAAAATGTAAAAATTGAATCTTTTTATCAGTTGAACTAGTTCATGATGTTAGATTCTAATCCAAGTTCCTCCAAATTTTCAGATGAACAACCAATCTGATACTGATAACACTGAACAAGACAATACAAGTATTCAGATCATATCATCTGATGATCTTAACAAGGAGACAAAAGAAACATCTGAGAACAGCGATGACCAACACAGCGAAATCACAACAAGTACTACATCGGAAGAGAAAACAACTGACTTGAAGAAACCAGACAAGATCCTTCCATGTCCGAGATGCAACAGCGCAGACACCAAATTCTGCTACTACAACAACTACAACGTTAATCAGCCGCGTCACTTCTGCAGAAACTGCCAGAGGTATTGGACTTCCGGTGGATCCATGAGGACCGTTCCGGTTGGCTCAGGCCGCCGCAAGAACAAAGGATGGGTTTCTACAGAACATTACATGCACATCAATTCCGAGAATACTAACAATTACAGTAGCTCCTCAACGAAGATTCTCAGCTTCGAGTCTTCAGAATCTTTGGTTACTGAGAACGGTAACCATCAATCAAGCGATGCGAAGATAACCGCCGATTCTGTTTCAAAAGATTTCAACAGCTTCCAAATATTTCTTCCTCCGCAAGTAACATCCCCTGTTTCACCTCCTTGGCCTTACCAATACCCTCCTAACCCTAGTTTCTACCACTTCCCCGTCTACTGGGGCTGCACGGTACCGTTTTGGTCTACTCTAGAGACTTCCACATGTCTACGGAAAAGGACAAGAGACGAAGCTTCACACGAAACTGTTAGAGAGAGCAGAGATGGTTTTGTAAGAGCAAAATTGGATTCACAATCTCAAAGTGTAGCTACGAAGAATCATGTGCGGTATCCAGTACCGATGAAACGCGAGAAGACAGAACAGTTCAGCTTTTTCATTGATGAATCTGAAACAAAGAGCAGCGACAAGAGATTCGTCCCTCAAACGTATCTCAACATGCAAGCAAACCCTGCAGCCATGGCAAGATCTATGAACTTTAGGGAGAGCATGTAATGTTAAATAGATACCAATATAGAGTAGTTGTACGTGTGTTTATTCACGAAGCGAGGTTTAGTGTATTGATTGTTACCTCGTAGAAGAAGAAAAAAATGTGTAGATATTTTTGTTGTGTGGTGAAGCTGCAAATAACTTTTAATATCTATCTTATTTATATGTCACAATCACCCTTTTGTGCATTATCCTGACGGATGGATATGCTGAAGTTATGATGTCTTCTTTGGTAAATGTGGCTCTAGATATTGTTTATTAATCCATTATTTGTACTAGTGTGTAAATTTATTTGAGAAAAGAATAAAGAAAGATGACTAAGGATTTTTATGCAAAGGAAAAAAAGCAGAGCACCTTAACTTTCAGTCCTTGGTTATAGAATCCATCTAGTTGTCACAGAAAAGCTAAAGGAGGAGCATTAAGACTCCTTATTTGGGGAAAAAGAAAAGTCTATTCATTTGCGTCAAAAGGATAAAGAAAATACACTTTATAAATCATTTTTCTTTTATAATGTCATTTCTTTCGTTTTGTATCTCCATTACTTTCTAACTTTCAGTCCATGCAAACATTCCACTCTTCGTTATCAAATAATATATATATATATATGTCAATTTCGGTATGCTTTTTTGAATATAAAACGCCAGATGACCCCAAAAAAAATGTCAATTTTTGTGAGGAAACACTTTGATATGCTTTATTCATGGAATTAGATTAAATACATCAGCAAGAAATATTGTTTTGTTCGTGGAATTAGATTAAATACGTACATCTTTCTATTTTAAAAGTATTTACATGTTTCTCTTTCTCTATTAGCAAGTGATATAACCTTTAAGGTTCAAAAATAAAATAAAAAGTAATATAACCTTTATGGGTCACATGTGAGATGTAATTAGTACCTGGATTTGTTATTTCTAATGCAATTAGAGTTAGAGTTGGCCTAAACAAAAAGTCTAACAAAAGATACTCGGAAAGGAATAGCCCCGGAAGGGTTTGGGCCCAATGGGTATATCGAAAGAAACTCCAGAACAGTGTTTTGGTGAGGGAAACAATAGCAAGCGTACCGTTTCGCTTCCTCCCGGTCTTGTTCTAGAGACATCAAAAAAAAAATGTATATATTTTTGGTATTTTCTGTACTAATTATCGATCGACTCTTTACAATTACAATTCAAAATCTGAAAAAATATCCTACACAATGTAAACTTTAATGGTCGTACTTTAAAACTTATATAAAACCGGACAACAATAGGATACTCATGAACGGAATTATGACAATGAAACCATTATGTTACATTATTACTATGGACAACGAAATATCTAACAACATCATTTATACCCTATGAACATTTGCACCATGAAAAAAAATATATATGTAATAATAAACTCAAACATCAAATCTGTTTCTTTACTATTATAAATCAAGGAAGCAAAACAAATTATGCCTTAAATATTTTAAAACGATAAAGAAACCCATTTCTAAATAGTTTGGAGAAGTTCCATCGCGTCTAGCACCACATGAAGCTGTGAGCGAATCCAATTCATGCTCATTAAGAGCTTAATAAAATAGAATAATAAGAAAAATAAGATAATAGCTCATTAGAACTTTATTTAGGTGCAACAAAGGTTTTTTTATTTTATTTTAGGGACTCCTCCAACTGATTTCTCTATTCGTTACACTCGATTCTGTTTCATTTGTTTTCAGTATCCTTGTTTGTAAATAATGAACCTTCTTGTTCATTAATAAAGTTTAATATTTAAGCCAAAAGAAAAAGAAAAAAGGGAAAGACTAATTTAAGAACACCAAAATTAAAAATTGTTATATTGATACTCTATGTTCACAAAAAGTGTCATTTTGACACATTTTACACATATTAATTTTTTTATTAAAAGTATTATATTGCCTCTTATTAATATATTAAACAATTTTACTCTTTCTAATTAATACATTAAAGCAATAAGGTTAAAACTGTAATTTTGTTTGATTTTTTGCATTGAAAATACAAAATGATACTTTTTATGAAATAAAAATAAAGTGTTAAAATGATTCTCTTTTGCGAAACATAAAGAATATCGTAAAAAAAAAAACAAAAGAATTGCACAAAGTGGCAACTCCCAAAATTACTTCTTAGATCTTCATTACACACATGAAACATTTATATATGATGAATCTTTACTTCCTAAGAATCCTAATCACATGGACTTTTGGACTTGTCATGAATCAGAATACTGGGTTTTGTTTGTATACTTTGATAGGAGCTCGCTCAAAAATGTACTAAATACATATTCCACATTTACTCTTTGTACTGTAGACTCTATATCTATCTTAAAAATATTAAACGTCGCGGGTTTTTATCTTATTACAAAGTTTTTTTAAAAAATCAATGAGGGTTTTGCTTTTAAAAACAAACAAAAACCTACATTTATTGATACGATATGAAAAAAATATATATAAAAATAGGTATGTGGGTCCGCGTGACATGAGAGAGACACATAGGTAAGAAGCTTGAAGAGTAGGAAAAACGGTTTGGAGGGAAGAAACAAATGCAATGTGTGTGTGAGATTTGGTGAGCATGTTTCATGTTTGGCCTTTCTGTTGCACAATCTCTGCCTCAATCTTTGGCAGTTCCTCATCTCTTAATTACGCATCTTCTTCTCTTTCTCCAACCCTTTACAACCACACTCTTTTAATTTTCCTTCTCTCTCCCGTTGTTTTTCTCATCACATCTTTAGCATATTTCACGTCTCTTCATCCCACAAACAAATTATCTTTTCTTAAACCAATCTCCTTAGTTGGAAAATATATCAAAGAGTTACTAATACCGAGAGTTTATCAAATGTTAACACTAGACAGCCAACAACAACAATCTACAGTTTACTAATTAACGCGAACATAAGGTCAAGGACTTGGATCTTGGTTTGTTTGCTTTCTAGCTAGTAAAGCTAACTTCTTGGTTTTTTTTCTACCATATTAATCACTGTCATTAACTCATTATAACACCACTTTGTTCATGACTCATGCCGTACCCAAGCCAAGAAAATCGAAAAAATGTGGTTGCTGTTTAGCCTTCTCGACCACCTCCTCATCTACCACTTCCATTCCGATCCAATTCATTGGCTCATTTGGCACTCGTTTCTCTTGGCTTGTAGAGTCAATGTACGGAAAATTGTATAACGCTTCTGACGTGGCACCAACATTATCGCCGACAATCATTTGGTTGCCTAACATACTCACAACCATCGGAGTCTCATTGCTCTCATAACCTGAACGTTGTAGATACACCAAAAACAAAAACCACCAAAAAAGAAAAAATCAAAATATGCAAAGGGAGAAAAAAATAATGGAACAAACAAATGGGAGATAAGGAGAGCAATAGAGCACCTTGAAAGCAATGGAAAGGCAACATAAGCTGGTTATGGTCAGTCGTGATAGACGCATTATTAACCAGGTGATGAGTCAAATTTAACTCGTGGAAAGGCTGAGTGAAGTAATGATTAGTGGAGATAAAAGAGTGGTAATTAGGGTTAGGGTTAGGATGAGTAGGAAGATGAGGTTTAAGTGGATTATCAATCATAAGCTTCCTCCTACGGTAAGCAGAGGAGTGTTCTCTATACTTACGAGCCATGATAACATGCCAATGGTTCTTGACAGAATTATCAGTCCTACCAGGAAAAAGCCTCGCAATCATTGCCCATTTGTTACCATAAAGTCTATGTGCTTGCATTAGCCTCTCTTCTTCTTCCTCCGTGAAAGCTCTTCTATTTATCCTCGGGTCCAATTGGTTAAACCACCGTAGTCTACAGCTCTTCCCTTTTATCCAAAAATCAATCAACTCAGTTAGTAAAAGCTCACATCTTTGACTTCCTTTTTATGAACCAGATTGGACCTAGAAGACCCAGAAAAAGAAAAGCTTTAAAAATATTTGATTTGATTACCAGATCTTAATAAAGCTCACATCTTTGACTGGACCAGATATATGGATCAAACAAATTGTTTTTTATAAAATTTTGAAAACCCATTGAAAAAAATATTTGATTTATAATTACCGGATCGTCCTTGGAGCTTTTCAGCTATGAGGTTCCAGTTTTGTGGACCGTAAATGGCGACGAGCTCTTTGAGTTTAACATCTTCAGCTGGTCTCCAGTGTCCTCTCCCCAAGATCGACGGTTTTGAAGACGACGAAGACCAGGACTGTCCACTGTCTGTTGTCTCCTTCTTACCGCTCTCGCTGTAACTATAATTATAGTTATGATTGTTACTCTCTTCTTCATTATCTCCAGGGGGATTCTTCAAGATGTCAAACTCATGACTTATGTTGCAGTGACGATGATGCTGAATGTGAATGTCGGTGAAAGGGAAGTCCCAAGAAGAAGCTTCTCTCCTCGCCGCGGCGATCTCATCCATCCACCGTTGATTTTCCGACATAAACATCGAGTTTGTGTTCGAGAGATGAAGAAGGAGAAGAGAAGTGTAATTAATTAAGATTTGAGAGAGATGTCACGTCAGCTTTTTAGACTTTACCCATCAGAGGAGGATAAAGACTATGCGCATTTGCGTATTATATATACACGTACGTAAATGTGTGTCATAAATATTAATTTTTAAAAAATATATAATAGAATATCGTTTTATATATAATGTAATATGGTGTGTGTTACGTATGGCTTTAGGTATGTGCGTGTGTGTACATGTCGCGACCGTGTTTTCTGACGACTGTTAAAAGTGTTATGGACCGTTGTCACGGACTGATTCAAACACCATAGTTATTTGCATTTATACATTATTATATGTGATAGCACTGTAATAAGTCGGTACATATATATTATCGATATTCGTTTTTGCTGTGGACTGTTATACAAATTCGTTCAGGTGTACCTACATTTATAGAAGGTCCAAAGTTTTTTTTATGACAAATCAATTATTAAGTTTCACATAATTGAGATCTGTAACAATTAATTATACTACACGGCCATATATATTTATAAATAACTAAGAGGTACTCGTAATTTATCTGTTCAAAATATTATACTCCTTCATTTCATATTAGTTGTCGTTCTAGGTTGTTATACGTAGATTAAAAAGATAATTCAATTTTCTATTTCACTCTTCATTAATGTATTATATATTATGATCACACTAATTAATCAGCTAAATGAATAAGGATAAAAGTAGAAATATTATCAAACATGTGTATTGAAATTCTAAAACGACAACTAATATGAAATAAAATTTAAGTTCTAAAACGATAACTAATATGAAACGAAATGAGTACATTATTAACTGTATAAGTAAGAAGAGACAATTTAAATCTATAAGATACTTATATATATATAATAATAAAAAAGTATTCATGAAAACTAAAATAACTCAGTATATAATTTTATCAAATCACATGTAGTTATCAAGCTTTGACAGATCCAAAGATTGGTCTGGATATATTTTGGATTCGACATCTCTTCGATTATAAATAAATAAAATTGTTTACGTGAAATGTGTCTTTTAATTTTTCTAATCAAAGGCTTCTTACGGCCGTCTCCTTTTATTTTCCACCAATTCTATGCATCTTTAAGTTCTAACTTTTTAATATATTGTAATTTGTAAGATATTATTTCCTCTTTCAAAAAGAAAACATGGAGTATAAGTGTATAACAAACTAAATTAATGTGGTGAGTGTCGACCACAACAAAATGTAGACTAAATCCAAACGATCATACCGTTATCAAGTCAATTTAATCATCTATCAATCAATGCATGTTTATAGGTGCAAAATGAAAAGGACAAACAAAAAAAGCTAATGAGATGAAAGAAAAAAGCCGAAGCAGAACGAACTACCATAAAAGGATGAAGGCAAAAGAGAGAGTTTAACATTGGGGTATGAGTCGTGTCTCTTCTTAACACAACCAATTCTCGGACACTTTTATTTTTCATTATATTTTCCTTAAACGTTACCTTTTTCTCTCTTAATCTCCACTTGTCTCCTTTTTTTTTTACTACCACTTTTTCCTGTGACACCCTCTCTCTCTCTTTCTTTTACAAAACCTCCATCTTTTTGTTCAATTTGATTACTTTTTCCTAACCCATCGCTTAAATATGCCTCTTTTCTCCATGTCATGTGTACCAAATATATAATCCTGATTCTCATATAGATTTTTTTCTTCTATTGTATTGGTTTTAGCAGTCTCATGAATTTAATTAACCAGATACTACAAGATATAGATTTAATTGGTTTTAAATACGGTGTTAAGGGGTTCTTCCGTAAATCTGAATGCACTAACGGTCTAGCTAAATTCTAAAACAGCGAAGATAAAATTGTGAAACGTAATAAGGTTTATTTAAATAGATTTTAAGCTATATTGTAGAAACTCTCAACCCTAGATTATATATAACAAAAAAAAAGGAACTCGCAACCCTAAAAATATCCCACACCTTTTGTAATGAGCATGAACAATAAAAAAAAGTAAATAAATAATCTGTTAAGACTTTTTCGTATTTGACTAGAAACCACAATTGGCAGACGTAACCATTAAATATTAATATCAGATAATTCAGATTCAAAAGAGTAGCAGAGCAGTACGATCATCTGCCCAGAGATTAACCGAACGCACTATGTACTCTCTTTTGTTTCTCTTCTCTCTCTTTTTATTTTTAAATCGGTCAATCAGTTTGAAATACATATTTATATTGTATATATGAAATATTCAATCTTCTGAAACCGAAGTTATGCAGCTTTATTTAATTATATATTTGGCAGAACCAGCACTTATAAAAATGGGTGAATTAGGTGAATAACAGATTTGTTAGATTCTTAATTTGCATCACCAATGATGTTATCCTTGCCAATTTCTCTATAAAAATTGAAGTTTATTCTTTTTCTTACCATTTCTTAATGTAAAAATTATATACATAGTTGTGAGATAAAATATGGGGAACCACAAAAAAGACTTAACAATCCAACTGACAAGAGCCACTAGCCAGTGTGGGGACTTCCGGAGTCGCTTCTTCTTTTGTTTTGTGCGAATCCATCTTTGTTACCTTGTTAATAATCTACTAGCTAGATTTTTGATTCATTCGCGCGTGTCAATTTTAATCTTTTAAATCATTTTTAAAAAATTGAACGTCTATGGATTTTTATATAACTATTTCAAATGTATACTTTTTTGGGTCAAATGTTACATAATCTTTCATAAAAGTTCAGATAACTTGGAGGATAAAGAAGGAATTTGATGTTACCATTAAGGGAGGAAGCAAAAGAGGACTAAATTGGTACTATTCAGAAAAGAAAAAAAAAGAATTTGATGTTACCGCTTGACTTCTTTTTTTTGTTGTTGCAACTGTTGCCACTTGACTATGGCTTGTTTTAGCTAGTGAATCAGCAACTTGATTAACTCTCGAAAGAGATGTATTTGAAAATGATCCCCGAGAAAATGTTCGTCCCTAGTTTACAACCTTCAATATTTTGCAATCTCCTTTCATTACTATTAATCTAAAGCCATGAGTAATAAACTGACTGGATGGCATAAAGTAGACTGTGGTCTTATGGCCAATCAATGTCGTAAACAGTTTCAAAAAGAAATTGAGGACGTAACGGTTTAAAGGAATTTTTTTTGAAGAAGCATGCAGTGGGAAATTTGAGCCAATAATTTTGTAAGAGTTTTCCTTCTAAAATATTTTAGATGTGTTCAATATATATAAAATCTTNTTGTTGCAACTGTTGCCACTTGACTATGGCTTGTTTTAGCTAGTGAATCAGCAACTTGATTAACTCTCGAAAGAGATGTATTTGAAAATGATCCCCGAGAATATGTTCGTCCCTGGTTTACAACCTTCAATATTTTGCAATCTCCTTTCATTACTACTAATCTAAAGCCATGAGTAATAAACTGACTGGATGGCATAAAGTAGACTGTGGTCTTATGGCCAATCAATGTCGTAAACAGTTTCAAAAAGAAATTGAGGACGTAACGGTTTAAAGGAATTTTTTTTGAAGAAGCATGCAGTGGGAAATTTGAGCCAATAATTTTGTAAGAGTTTTCCTTCTAAAATATTTTAGATGTGTTCAATATATATAAAATCTTGTAACTACACGTCATCGGAAAGTATCAAATGCTAATATACATTTGCGCTCGAATTATAGTAGTCAATGCAATTAAACAACAGATTGAAAATTAAATTCCGTTTCAAATCAAAGAAGTTATTAGTAGCTTTGGCCTAAAATAAATATTGGTAATGGCTAATGGAAGGTGGAAATGATGAACACGTGCACATTAAGAGTAACATAGGATCCAATTCAATTCAAAGGAGAAGTCATTTCTCTTCAACTGTGATGCGTCCCCATGGCCCGATATTGGCGTGTGATGTCGCACAAACATCACGTGTATTCTTCTTGTTGTACAACACACACGCACGATCATAATAAATTTACCGAACAATCCCAATTACTTAGGGAATATGCTTGCCTTGGTTTCAGTTTAGAGCAAAAGGAAGACTATAGACCAAAACAAAATCGAACAAATTTGGGCTTTTCTTATATGTTTAAGTTGGAGAAGTGAGTCCTATGAACATGACCTATCAAAGAGAGATTCAGTTCAAGTATTGGTCTAGTCGTAAATATATATTAACTTGTCAATTCAAATAATTCAAATACTAATCAATTACCTTATTCAAATATATCATTATTTATGACTAAAGATATTTTTAATGTTCTTTTATTGTTTATAGATTCAAACGCTTTAATCAAGTTCGTATTTGCAACCCATTCATACTATAATATAATATTACTAAAAGTTATAGTATTATTTTTATAAAATTAATATAACTGAAAATAAATACGATTATCTTCCCCCATGCACGGTTAAGCGAAAATTCAAGTTCTGGTAATTAACAAATATATGTTCATCAATTCGGTTTAATTAGGTCCGGTTTGGTTTGGGTGTAGAGAGAGTTTAGTAATTAATGCAACATGGCGTGGATTTGGTAATTAAAGGAGGAGAAACTAGTGAGGAAACAGATATGAACAAGAAAGTGAGAGTAATGAAAGGAAGTGGAGAGACAGAGAGGATAAATGGTGGGAACAGATCACGAAGACACACACAAACTCATACTGTTTTTGGAGTTTCCAAAAAGAGATGACGTGAAAGGTAACCAAACAGTAAAGCCCTATCTCTCTCAATTTTCAAAGATGAATGAATCAATGACCCATCTAATCTCATAGCCCCTTTGCCCCTATGATCTCTCTATACCAACCTATTTTTCACATCCACCAATAAAGCTTGTCTTAAATTCTACCCTTTTTTTAACCTCATTCGTATTTTTGGTTACAATCACACTACTTCTTTGTTTCCATAACCGGACTTAGTTCTACAAAAATCTTAACTCAACCGTTCCCTTCAACTAGTCAGGGAATTTTATGTGGTATTAGGATTGTTATGTATATATATATGATTTCCCCAACCAAAGATTTGGTTACTCTAAATCACAAAAATATTTTCCAACTTTAGCGTGTGTTTTACATGCTGTAAAGTTAGATAAACAGAAACGGTGAATATTAAATATTTTGGTCGACAAACGCTTTTAAACAATTTTATATGAAGGTGGGGTACGACCCGACCTGAGATCATGCCTATATAATAAGGTCCTGTTGAACTTGGTACGAAAAAATTTCTGTGTATAAAAAATTATATGGAAGGACAATAATGAAGAAAGAATTGAGGTTGAAAATAATAATGATAATATATGTATAATAATATTAAAGTATAAAAACGAAGAAATGTGAGAAGTAGTGGGGCGTAAGGGAGCAGCAGAAGACAAAGGCTAATCCATGAGATTCTGTTAGGTGTGTCCCCTTGACAGAACCATATTTTGAATCCTTTCCTTGATCTAAAACTCATAACCCTACCAATTACATACGACGACATCCAGCTCATGGGTTCATCTAAATATGTCTTGTACCTGATCGATGATTAGATCTGCAGTTTTAAATGCATGAAAAATGTTGTTTTCTAACCCACCTCCGTTTACTATTCCAACACCAATTTACAAGAAATTATTCTCTAATGACATTCCATTTCCGACTCCAAAATATAGTTATAAACAATATAGAGTAATGCTCACTACTTTATTTTGGAGTTAAACTTGTTTTACTTATATATTGATTCTCAAACTTATATTTTATATTTACATTTACGTTAAATTATAAAATTATTTTAGCGAAAACAAAAATTATAAAATTATTGTGTTCGTAGCTAAAATGCATAAAATAAACTAATATTATGTTTCTCTTTTTGTTATAAACTTATATATTATTTATAAATTATAGTGAACTTTATTTTATTTGTATTTTGTTAAAGAATTAACTTAATTTTATCACACATGTTCTATATAGAACACACAATACTCTATCTCATAACAACAATAAGATATGAGAGTATTGCATGAAATATATAGAGTTTAAAATTAATTCATTATAGATAATTTTCATTAGGTGTTGTAATTAAAACTTTATCTCATGCAATACTCTAATATCTTATTTGTCTCTCTGCGCCTATATATATAATGGCAGTACAATCGAAAGCGGTTGGAGGTTTAACCATTTTCTTGGCTATCAATCGAACGGACTTTTATTTCTAAATTCTAACCGCTAAACAATCTTTACTAAACCATTAAAACCCTCGATCACCAGTTAGACATTGGTAACACAAATCACAATGCAGTCTAGCACGTAAGATCTCTTTCGATTTGGCCGGTGGCAAAGGCAGAAACGGCGTACAAACGTACATATGAGTCTCATCTTTCATGTTTACATACATAATAGTGATGGTGAATTGGTGATGCCGTATGGGGGATTCAGGCTGCGTCTTAACCGAAGTCCGTTAAGAGTGTCGCAATTAAAGGAATTACGAAAAGGACAAAAAAGTACTCTTTACATGATAATATTTGTTAAATCTTTGGAGAGTAAATATGGGGTATAACCGTATAAGTATGGGTAAGATGTCAGAAACCTAATGCAAAGACCCACTTCTTATTGTTTAAAGGACACTTACCTGCCCCCACCCTCACATGTTTTTTAATGCTCCCTTCTTCCATCTGTGGAAGGAAACATAATCTAACACGACTTGGCTAACGCTCACATTATCATATGTCTGTAATAAATAACTCAACGTCCATACCAATCTAATCTAACCAACAAATAATAGTATTATACATACATATGCGCAAAGCAGCCCTTGCGTCCAAGCAAAGAAAATTTGGATTTGGAACCATAACATTATGTAGGATCACATTGTCTAACGAAATTTTTAGTTTGATTAGTGAATATGTTCACAAGTGGTGCGTTTGAGTCATTCTTAGTCATTTTGTTTTAGTCAAATTTTAATTCATATAGAGCCACATATACGATGTGTCTGGTTTTGAAAATATATAATCATTCTTTTAAAAGACATTTCTATATAGTTGTTGTAACTGAAAATATAACGGTTAAAACTTGTAAATAGTAAAAATAAAGGGGTTTTTGACCTATTTTTAAGAGAAGAAGAACCGAAAGACTATCGAGCAATAAATAGAGAGTTTGTTGCTCGATGAGAACATACATGATTCGAGGGCGTTTTGGACAAGGTTTTTGGGAAATAAACCTTGTCCAAAACAAGGTTTTTGGGAAATAAACTGGATTAGTATTTCGATTCTTAAGATTTATTTACAAGAACAAGAACAAAGGAAAAACAAGTGTTTGAGTCTAGAGTTAAGTTGTAGTTGAGAGTGGTGTAGAGAGTTAGATTTTGGTCCTTGCTCTTGTCCTTGTTTTATTTTAACGCATATGTTTACTCTGCCAGATTCGCCATAAAAGGTCTTTGATAACACCATATTTTACTTGTTTTAAGGCTTTGTTTTCTTATGTTTTAATCTCACTTTGTATAGTTTTTGAGATGTTTTCATGCATTTAGGGTCCAATTGAGTCTCATTACATTTTAGATGTCATATGTTGTCTTTGCACTCTTTTTGGCTTGTTTGAGCCATTTTCAGGTGTTCTTGGAGTTAGAGGAGTGTGGGTAACCATCATGGAAGGTCAATGGGGCAAGAAAGGCAAGGAAAACATGAAGAAAAGACTCTTAAGTGATTCTATCGGCCATATGGCCGATAAGACGGGCCGATAGAATCATAAAATGAAGTTTTCCAAGACGTCGCTCCTGTCAAGCAATCTTATCGGCCATAGAGGACCGATAAAATGGTTCACCTAGTGTTGAAGAGTACCAGTTCCTGTGGGAGTTTGTATCGGCCAAGTGACTGATAGGATGTGGCCGATAGAATCAAAGATCAAGCATCGAGAATATGTGTATGGAAGATCGACTCGGATAGAAGTTTTCCATTTGGATTTAGCTTTCAAGATCTTCATCAAAGTTGTCGGAAATTGAGTTAGCTTTCCAATGAGAGTGATCTCATGTCATTCTGAGCTGTGGTCCAAGAGTTATGGCCGATTTAGTGACACATATCAACTCTGCCGTGAAGGAGGATGCATCCGAGCATGAAGGCTCACTGGTGATGGTTTTATCGGCCATATGGCCGATAAAACAGACCGATAGAATGATAAAATTGTGTTTAAGACTTTTGGCTTGACTTTGGATCCCTCCACTTTTGTATATAATCAACACTTAGTGGTGGAGTCTCCGCAACTCTCCATAGACGAAAATTAGTCATCTTTAGCTCCTTTTTACTGTTTAAAGTCTTATTCTTCTTTCTTATCACTTTTGTTCATGGATTAGTGAAGATCTACACCATTTTAGTGAAGATTTCCTTACTTTTCTTCCATCAATCTTCTTATTTTCACGATATCTTGCTTTTGTTCGGTTTATATTTGTGATTTAGCTATGTGTGATTAGGATGATTCTGGGTTTATATTAGGGTTCTTGGGTAAAGTAGATTAGGATGATTATGAGTTTGTTCTTGATGTTTAGGAATTAGGTTACTTGAAATCCTTGTTCATTAAGTGTTCTTAATGCTAGATTGACCTTGATCTAATTGATCTAGAACCTAGGGAGTTTCATCACCCGGAAGGTGTTTGATGAAAGTCTTGAACGAATTTAATGAATGCTTTTCATATCTTAGCCAACGTAAGCTGTAGTCTAAGGTGAATTATGGTTATTTAGACTTGTATTTAATGCTTGTTAGTCATAGAATCGCGAACGGAAGTTTATGACGGTTTATGACTAAGAAAAGGGTTAATATCATGGACATGGACTAATCTTTAGTAATGTACTAAGGCCTAAGGAGGTATTTAGTTGAATGTTTGAATGTCTAGAATAGATTGAGAATCACCCGAGTCGATTGCTTTACCCGAGAATTCGTTTGTTTAAATTTGATATTAAACGTGTTTAGCTTTCGTTACTTGTTTATTTCTCTGTTTTTGTATGTTTTGATTCGTTCGATAAAAACCCAACCCCAATTATCGTTTAGATTAGATAGCGTCATGTATTCTTAGTGTGTCGTTCTTATTTCTCTGTGGATTCGATCCCTAAGTGCTGCAATGACATGCCATTAGATTGAGGCATTGTGCACAACGGGTAATTGTGCGGACCGTGAAAAGTCCACTATCAGTCTTTAAGTTCGAAGCTTCGGCCGTTACGTTTAGGCGACTTAACTCGCCGGTTTGAACGAATCTTTGGTATCGCGGCGTTGGCTAACGATTCTGCATTTAATTTCCTTTGATCGTAGATATTCACTCCGATAAGCCTTTCAGCTCGACTTGTCACCTCGTTTATTTATTTGACATCGTTTGATTTCTTTAATTTCACCAGACATTTTTATCATAGATTTATTTTGGCCAATTTATTAGGCCGAGATTTTAACCCCACAATAGTAATAAGTGATAACGCATTGCTTTATTTCACTCCGAACAATAAATAAAACAACATTGCTTGAACGTTTCACGTTTAAATGCGAAGCTCGTTGTATGCGTTTTTCCCCTACTACGTATGGGCCCACCATGATTTAAAGTCCATAAACAAACATGTAAAAGTGCATACGTATGGGATATTTACTCTAAAACCAAAATAAGAAACAAAGCAATTGGAGGAGGTCACTTTAAGTAAGAATCTAAAAAAAAGTGAAAGAAATGGAGACAAAACAATAGTTCTGGAGAGAGAGTAGTAGTAGTAAATTGGTGATGTGAGTTACAGCTCAGCAAGGATAACGCTCGCAAAAAGCAAGCTGAACCTCAGCAGCGAAATTTGCAGATCCAAATCGAGAGGCAATATAGGCAAGGAGAGGTCTAGGGTGTAGCTAACCTGACCTTCTGATGGATCCAGAGGGTATGGATGATTCAGTATATTTGAAGGACAGGTGATGCTACAGCATCTATGACATTAAGAGTTTCAAACAGTAAACCCCATCAGATCTTAGTCATGGAATCAAGACTAATTCAATGTTTCTTTTTCGCAAAATCCAATAATTAATGCACCAATGCTCATGATGGACCTAAATAATAACCTATTTAAATATATATAAATAAACAAGACAGAAGTAATGTTCAAACTTCGAAGTCAAAGTCAGACTCAGATATGTCACAAGTGGTAAAAGCGACTGGATGTGACGGGTTTGGTAAACTGTTATTATTGATAGGGTTTTAATTGATCATATTCATTAAATCGCAATATCCATGAAAAAAACTATTTAAAAAAAAAGCAATAATGCGAATCTTGAATATTCCTAATCTAGACATGGACTTAACAATGTGAATATTCGATTCACAAATTCAAAAACAAACTCTCAGCATTTTTTGTATTATACACAAAAATGTAAGAACAATGATTTCGACGTACATGTCTGAGACATTCATCCCTTCAGGAAATTTTCATTGTTTTCACAAACACTATTAGGTGTTTTTGGATACAGAAAAAAAAACAATCACAAAACTATTCGCTTATGGTGCAGACTGTACTACTCTATTCGTGACTATCTATAATATATCAACTCAATTATATTATTTTAAAAATAATATATGGTTTCATTGTATTGGGAAGCTGCACAATTAAAAGAACTATTCACAACTGTTCATGGCATACTCTTCATAATAACTCCTCTCTTGAGAAAATCTAGATATCACACTCCAAGATTTTGACCTCTTGATCTCGTTATCAATATTGATTCATCATTTTCCTTTGATATTTGTTATACAATGATTATTATACCGTCTCCTTAGTTCAACCAGCCAATTATGAGAAATTGTAGAGGTTCCAAAAAAATATTTTTATGAGAAATTATACTGATTTATCCAAATTTGAATTCGGATACAACTTTTCACTGGGAATTAATTAGAGATTTACACATTATACATTAGTACATGTATCTTTTAACTTGAGAGAAATTATGAATCAAAAGCCAATCTTTCTATCAACGAAAAAAACCCACTCGTTGTATTCTTAACATACAAGCTTAATTTCTGGAAGAGACAAAATATAAGATAGGAAAAAACTATGAAAATAGAAGAAAAAAAAAAGCAAATCAGATGAAAGTTGACAAAAAGAAAAATATAGCAAATAAGATGAAAAGATATTGTGCACATGCGACAGAACCCACAAAGAGGCAAGATTATATTATTGTATTGAGGATGATTAAATGTAAGGGAAACAAAAAAGGAGAAAGGAGGTCCAGGGACAATGTGTTGTTGTCTTTGGCCCAACTAAGTCTCGGGTCTTCGCTCTGGGTTTCCAAAGCTGTGACTCGCGATGGGTGGAAATCTTTCCAAACCGAACCAAACCAAACTGAACCAACCCAACTGAAATCAAATCTAGGTTTACGTTTGACTTTTTATTTTCCCAAACCAAAACAAATCCAACAGTACAAGCAATCACATAAAAAAACTCTCTTACACCTAAAGGCTAAAAACTAAATCGATATCTTAAAAGTCGAATTGCTAACCCATACTAATGTTGAAGGACTACGTCAGAACATTATTCAAACTGTTTCTTATTTTTGGTGGGACGAAATTTATTTTTTTGACTATATACATCGATATCTATTTCGGTAATCCAAACATTTGTAACTACAACACTTGATAAAATGTGATGAAAAGAGTTTTCCAAAATAACAGCAAAACACGGAATTGGTTAACTAATCTCAAGGAAGATGATATAAATATAATGTCTTTCAGATAACCCTTGACGTTCAAATAAAAACCTGGCCCAAGTTTTTATTTTAAAGATGTCAATTATGTTGAGAATTAATCTAGTAGTTAGTTTCCTCTTATTATCAGTTTAGTGGAAGAATTGATATGTGTTCATACTATTTCGGACTACGAAATTTCTGACCAAAGTTAGAAGGAATTCCGAGTTATCGCTCAAAAGATTCTGTTAGAGCTTAAATAGAAGTTCATCTCTTTAAATAGTGTTGTTAGAGGAAAGACAAAATAGTGAATGCAACTTAATTTTGAGAAGTCTTTTGAAACGTTTTAAATGTGCCTAAATGTTTAGTATTTATGAGAAATTTCTGATTCGGTTGCCTACCAGATCGTCAACGTGTCGGAGTGTCTTTGGTGTTAAATGCATCTAATCTGCACATGAAGGTGTATTGTTGTCTTTGTACATATATATATACTAGGATTTATTCGGGACTATGTACGCGGAGTAATTTTTTTCTTAAAATTTAATTTAAAATTTAAAAAAAATTATTTTGACATGTTCTGAATTTTATAATATCTCTAACTAATGATTATAAATAGAGCTGTCAAACTGAACTAACCAGTTTACTTAATCCGTTTTGCAGTCAACTAAAATATAAACTTAAACTTACATACCTCAAATAAAAATATAAAAAACTATAGTTAACTCTAAAAAAATTATATTATTTAGTAAATTGAGTATACCATCTATTTTTAAAACTAAAAACTAATATTTAGACTTGCGAGACCCGTTTTTGTAGGCATTTGAAATTAAAATAATAATTCGTCCATGACGGGCTAACCCGCTTACTTAACCCATTTTGTGGTGGACTAAAATACTATTCGAGATAACCCGCAAAGAACTACAATTTTGAAACACCAATTCTAATTAATATGCAATGCTTAATGAATATGAGTTTTGTGGTCATTCCAAGAATTCTTAAAATTCAATTTACTGTGCCTAACTCTTTATAAAAATAGTAAAATATTTTTCAACTTTTGTTTTGATATATATTCAAATAAAATAATATAAATTATAGCAAAAAATATTATAAGATCTCGAATAGATTTTTTTCTTTGAATATATGTGGATTGATTATTATTTAAA
>PKMM01048317.1:1336786-1351001 GCA_002933915.1 Eutrema heterophyllum | reverse complement strand
TTTTCCTATTTCAATTATTATTTTTATTTGTAATAGCATAATATATAATAACTTACAAAGTTCATTTTCTAATATATTTTTTTAAATAATATTATAGAGATATATCTTCTTCATTGTGATAATAAATATGGGTTTTATGATAGGCTTTAAATTGGCCCATATATATTCTTCTATTGTGATAATGTCGACAACTCACAATTTATGATAGGCTTTAAATTGGCCCATATATCTTCTTCTAAAAATAAAACAGAGCCGGTGCTGAATATGTCGTCGGTTCACATGAGAGTCACGTTGAAGCCAAATTCATCAAGAGTCTGGGACCCATCACCCGTATTTACTTTAGTCGCTAGCCACCACATGGGGTTTTGGTTGCTGTGGATCACTTTGTACGTCATCGATTTATTTTTGGCAACACCATCTGACCAAGTGTTACTATTTATGGAGCTCCACTTATTTGTTGTCGTGTGATTTGTTTCAATACCCGTCGTAACTGCTAAAAAGATACCTTTCTACAATCCTGACTAATTCAAGAAAACTTCGAATTTAAAGGTTGAGTGGTAATTGTCCGGTTCTAAAAAAACGTTTTATCACCATCAACGACATAGATTAAAGAACTCACCACATTACATGCCCATCACCTCGTTAAGCCTATGAAAGGTCACATGTCCATCACCTCGTTTTGCATTTGATTTCTGCTTGGAGTCCACTATTTCTACATCATAGCTCTGTTGTTTTTACATACAAATAGAGTAATTCAATCAGCAAACAGTATGAAAGCAATATGCACACGTTTTAACACCGATGAATCACGAACTCCTGATTCAGTGTCGGATCTAGAATTTGTATAAACCAAGGACTGATCAATATTCATAAAATATCTAAAATACAAAAGATAAAAAAATACTTCATAATTTTACTTCTTAATATGTATGATATATAAGCTGCAACGTAATATAAAATAGTAAAATCAATTCCTATTAATTTTTTAAAGATATTAGAAAACTAATTACAATATAATAAAAATGTATGCAAACAAATATTAAAAATTTAAGAGATATTGAATTTGTTTTTTTGTATAAAAATTTGAATATTTGAAAAATCCTAAAACCAGATTTTTTCAGTGGGTGCAATTACTTGATTTTCTCGTAAATCCTAACGAATTTCATATATCTAATGGTGGCAAATGCCCACATCTTACTTAACTTAGATCTGTCCATGTCCTGAATCACCTTCTTGCGCTCCTTAGATTTTTTTGTGTGTGTGGACATGATCAACTACCTCGATTTAATGGTCATAGAGCAAAGTGAGTTTGGAGTTAGCACAACCAAAATTGAAAACCGAGTTGAAGAAGAATGTGGAGAAAAAGAAGAAGAAAAAACAAAAACAAAATTAATTTATATGGTTTTCAACAAATAATAACACATCATATAAGAAAATTTAATAAATTTAAAGAATCTTCAAATTTTTATTTAGATAATTCTACATTTTCGGTTGGCCAAAAAATAAAAGATTAACTCTACATTCAGTAAAATAGACGGAACAAATATCTCAATAGTTTTAGGATAAAAAAAATGATGAACTTTTTTTTGAGGTTTAATGTTAAGATTTTATACCAAAAACTGAATGTTACAAAAATTGCATACTAATTAGACTCAATTTAAACTCTCACTAGAGAGCAAAAAAGAGAGGAACCAAAAGATAGTTATACAATCAAATAATATAACCGAAAAATTGATGAACTTGGTACCAAAAATCATTAATATTGATCAAGATAAATTAATTCTATTGTATTATCCAAAACAAATTGTACAAAATATGCACATACATTCATCGCTTTGGTCGAGCCAATATTAATTACCTTTGACATTCTTATATAACATTGTTTCATAATTGTTATAATACCAAAAATCAGATTATATGTGTTTGGTTTGAGATTGGAAATTCTTCTTTGAGTCTCTAACTTAGCAATTAAATATTCTAACATGATAATATTGTTTTCCGGTTTGCCTTATGATGATTTTCTTGTGCCCAAACTGTTTTAATATTCAAGTGTTAGGAGCCACATAATATTTATGACTTGGTTTGTATTAGTTGTGAGCAGAATTTCTGTGGCAATGTATATATGTTTTTGTAGTTGTTTCAGTTTTTTTTTGTTTAAATTTTGATATTAAATTCTTAACTGATATATCTCTATTGGTTTTGTAGTGTGAAGATCACACACATTTTCCAGCTTTTTGCATGATCTTCAGAGATGGAACCATAAAGGAATTAAGTTTGGGGCTAATTACTATGTGGAGATTTCCATAAGCAACTACCACATAGTTTAGATTTTGTATAGATTTGATTATTGATTTTGATTGTCTAATTCTGATTTGTAGATTATATTGTCTAATTCTAATTTGTAAGATACGACAGTGGCTTGATGATATGCAATCTTATTAATAAATTCTGCTCTGCCGGTAATTACGAAGATGGTGGTCTTTTCTTTGCATTTGATGAAATATATAAAAATTGCTATTTTTTTGTTCTGTGTTTCTATTGATATACTATTGATACTTTTTTTTTGTGTTTTTTTGTATCGATATACTAGATTCTAAATCCGCGCGTCCACACAAAAAAAAATTATGAAAATAATTTTTTTGTAATATATAAAATATGAAACGATGAATAAAAATTAATTTAAGTGTTAATGATTCAAGTATGTTTAATTTATAAATTTTAAATTTATAATAGATTTAATAAATGTTGTGTAAAACATGTTTGACAACCAGTTTTAATAGTATATATATACTATATTTGTTCTCTTTCTAGTTAAGTTGTTTTGCATCGTTTCAGAAGTGGCCTAGTGTCCACATTTGTTTCAACTCTGGATTGATCCCTCTTCTCGAAAGAGAGTGTGCATCTTTTTATTATATACTATAAAATTGATGTTGTTCTCTTGATCTCATAACATACAACATCACAAAAACACAATTCAAAAACCCTCATAATCCATCTCTCACACCTTAAGAGTAAAATGGGGTACTCATTACTACTATACTAGCGGGTGGTAGTTAAAACTCCACCTCTGCATCAGTAATACAATAACTACTATGTTTTTCTTTTTTTCCGACTTAGTAAAAAACTATTTTTTAAGAAAGAAAAAAATAAAGAGGTCCAAAAAATAGACGTCATCAAGGCCTTCTGCAAAACCGAGCCTCGACGCATCACTCTCTCAACAATAACCGAGTCTGCAAGAACCCAATTTACCAATATGCCCTCTACACACCACACAAACAAGTTTACTTTAGATATAAAAAGTAGAGTAGAGAATGACCAAATGATCCCTTTTAGCGGAACTGTCCACCGGCGAAGGTCTGGCCGAAGGACCAGCCCGAATGAGCGGCGTTGAAGGAGACGACGGTGCGGCCGTCGCTGGTGGTTACTTTGAAGGAAAGTGCTTGACCGTTGAGGTAAGAGTTGCTTTGCCAATTTTGCCCCCAGTTCCTTGACATCGCTTGCCAACCTGTTCTTGAACCCTTGATCGCCGCCGAGTGAACGTCTCCGGCGCCGCCGACGTTTGTGATCAGAACGAGGTTGAAGTATGAGTGACCATTTATCGTAAATCTAATTCCTCCCCTTCTCCTACACGGAACCCTGCAAAACACCACAATTCATGTTCATCGAACAAAACGAATAAAGTATTGGAAAGTTACGCACTAAGCATATTACTCTGCTTTGGTAGAAAACAGAGCAACCAAAAAACTAAACAAACAGAGCAACCGAAGAAATTTGAACAGATATCTGAGAGATAAATATTGAATTTTGAACATAATTTATCCTTGAATCACGAAGTTCAATCGAATTAATATACTTTGATCAATGATTCCAAGAAAATAGTTGTGAATTATGCTATACTCTGTATTATAAGAAAACAGAGCAGATGAAGAAAGCTTCAAAACAGAGTAAGGTGATATTTTGTTACCTCCTGTAGGAAACAGGGACGATTCCAGCTCTGTATTGAGCAATGCGCTGAAAAACAGGCTGAGCGAGATCAAAGTGTTGAAGAGGAGGATTACACCAACCGCCATTGTTGTTAGGTAAGGCGTTGTTTGGCGGGCAAAAGTTAGTAGCGGTTACAACGATTGAGCCAGGTAGACACCATTTACCATCGTTTTCACATCTTATCTCAAAGCAAGAACCGCAGCTAAGTCCGTTATTGAACAGAGCCGTGCTCAAAGCCGCCGTGTTCGTCCCATAACCTTGGCTATATAGATTGCCGTATCCACAAGCACCACCTAAAAAAAGTAAATTCAGGATCAGTAAACTTTATAATTGGTAAGAAATGGGATGGAGACGTATGGACTTCGGCCAAGAAGTCCTCGGTTTGGTTTTGTTAATTCTTTTGAGCAAGTTACCCATTGTGCCGGAAGCATCGCCACCGCCGTAGAAAGTGGCGTGAGCGTTGATCCAACCGCCACCATAGCCGCTCACAGAAGAAGTCATTATTCCTATGAATACCGTAACTAAGAACCCAACAGGACCCATGTTTTACTTCTTGTGTTAACCTGCACATGGAGTGATAAAGTCGATGACTTTTAGCTCAATTGAATGTGTATTAGAGAAAATAAGAAGATAATATTGAATGTAGATAGAGAAAGTAGTTACTTGGGACTTAAAGATCTTTCTTCTTCTTTCCTTGAAGAGAAACGAAGAGAAAGAGAGAGAGAACTGTGAGAACCACCTGTTGTTGGGTTTTAGAGTGCGAAGCGAGTGGTTGAATTTATAGAAAACTTTAGTGAGAGGAAGTTAGTATTAATTTACCGTTCTGCCACTGATTGTGGCAACTAACTTGGACTTCTTTAATAAACAAGGGGCAAGATAACTAAAACCCTTTTTTTTTTCAACAAACATTCTTGTTGATTTTTTTTTTATATATATTTTTAATGTAGTTTTAGCGAATTATATTGTAATATTTCACTAGATATAATGGCAGGGTTTAGATTTTCTTTATATTGGGACAAAGAAAACCGATAAGACATTAATATTGGAAAGAAAAAGTGAAAAACCGAAAAAGCACAGAGGCACATGCACAAAACGGGTCCTGCGTCCTCACAGCCTCTCGTTACTTTTTTCTTTTCTTCTCCAGGCGCCTTTAAAATGTAGAAATATTTTTCCCTTGTTAAAAGATATATTATAAGTTGACAAAAAAAGATAATTATTCATTTTCATTTGTTACATCATTAGAATAGGTTTACATTTTGATAGAGTTTTTTTGGGTTCTATAATAGAGTTTAACTGATTATTTTCTTATAATGATTTTTTATTTTATTTTGGTCATCTAGTTTTTATTATTATTGAACTTAACATTACAAGATAAAACAGCCATACAAAAGGGAAACTAAACCGGCGAAAATAGTGGATATTTCCGGAAACAAAACCGGCGAAAAACAAAAATTTTCCGTAAAACTAAGCAAAAAAAAAGGAAACGAAAGGCCAAACAAGAGAAGCTAAACATGAAAAACTAAAACCGAAACTATAACCGAGACTTGAACCACCAAGAGTATCCCGAAAAGAAATGAAAAACTTAATTTCTAAACGCTAAAACAAAGCCGGAAGAAAGACGAGACGAAGATAATCATTTTCTAACAAAGAAAACTGCAGATAGCAACCTTTTCAACTAGAAGAATTATGACGATGTATGAATATCCACGCGACGACTCACCCGTTGCAATATAAGACGCTAGAAACCAATTCTCCAAAACTAAATCGGAGACAATTTGGATAAACTAAAGAAAACGAGACAACCCGAATACTAGATTCAAGGAGGAGAAGATCAAATTCAGGAACCGAAAGCCATATAAACCTTATCGAAGATGAAAACCAGTCGCATAACGACGAAACCGAGCACCACATCAAATCCAAAAAGAGAAGAACATAACTAGAACTAGAGCTGAAGGAAGCAAAGCGATGTCGCCAGCGAAAGCACCTATACCGCACCAAGCAGCTATACCGCACCGTCTGACAGATCTCCTATCTGTAACGTCTGGCGCCAGACGCACCACAAAACCCAACTCTCTGAACAAAAGATGAAACTTCCACAGATCTTGAACCGAAATCAACTCCTCACAAACAACTAACCTCGAATTAGAGCGAAGGAACGAAAACCTCTTTCCAAAAGCTCTTTCTCTTTCGCAAGGCCAAACCAAAACGCCGATCAACCATATGGCATAGATCTAAGCATGAGAGAACAACAGAGGCCAAACAAAACCAAAACGGAACAAGATCCGACGAAGCAAGCCTCACTGGAGCTAGAAACCACCGATCTGGAATAGATATGACACTTCGAACACCCCAAACACCAAAAACCGGTTAAAGCCAACCACTAAAGAAACCAAAACCCGACCAACACTGTGGCTGTGAAAGCCCACAGCCATCGATTGGAAGCAAAAACAGATATGGGAAAGTTTTTATTTTTAGAGAGAAGTTAGAGCTTTCTCTCTCTTCTGTGTCGGTCAAAAAGATATCTTTTATAATGAGTTTTAAGATTCAAATTCGCCATCTTTTAACTAAACTATCCATCCATTAACCAATAGAGTAAAAATGTGGTCTTAATTCTTAAAGATGTTATATATATTGTTGAGGCCACAAATACAAAAGTTTTTTTATTTAGATTCCGATATGTTCCTGAAATACAAAATAACGATAAACTGTTAACCCATATTATATTAAAGGTATAGATACTTTCAAATTTAAACTTTATATCTTAGCTAATGATAAAAGATATTCTCAATTTCAATTATCTAAGTGTACTCATCATGTCATTATAGCACTTGAGATGTCAATCCAAAAGGGTTAAGATTAAGACACTAAAAATACAAAAAACTCCTTAATCTAAGCTAATCAAAGAGGGTTTTTGCTAAATTCCTAATGAGATTGAATGCAACACTACTAAACTTAACTAAACAACGAACAACTTAAGCATTAAACTCCAATCTTAAACTAAAAAGAAACAAGAAACTAACAAAACACTAAACAAGATTAAGACAATAATAAAAAGCGAATCCAAGGGTGAGGTTATTGATTTCGGGTGATCTTATAGCTAATTCATGATGTCTAATTACTCAATCAATACTAATCCCTAGGCTTAAAACACTAATCAAGACTAATCCACTTATGTGGTATTAATCACCTGCTAATTACTCAATCAATAACAAATTCCCATTTGTGATTAAGTAATCATCAAGCATTAAACACAAGTTCTAACAACCAATAAACACCCTAGACATCCATTTCCATGGGCTAAATATGTAAATTTCCTAAAAAGTTATTTGAGCGAGAAATTCCATATGTTCTAAATCAATAAGATCAATGCTAATTTAGCATTAAGAACACTTAATAAGAAGGGAAATAAAATATTAATCTAGACCCTAGACATCATTAATCAACCATTAGATCACCCTAATCTACCTCATCCTAAGATTCTAAAAGACTACTCACTAATCATGTTAATCCCAACAAATCCCATATTAAAGTTGTTAAGATTCATGATTAGAAGAAAGAGAGAAGATGAATTTAAGACAATAAAGATGGTAATTGCATAAACCAAAGATGTTCTTACAAATTTCTCCAAAAGGAAAGGTTTTTGATATTCTCATAATTTACATGTTTTAACATGCATTTTAGTTAACATTCTCTTGTCATTTGCATGCATAATCATAGTTTTGTCTAGCATTTTGGTTTTTATTAGAGTTTATGATGTTGCATTAGGTCCTAGAGAGTTTTTGCATTCATTTGGAGTGTTTTTAGGTGTTTTGGAGACATTTGGAATGATTAGAGTGATTGAGCTTAAGAGAAGGAAGAGTTCACCCGAGGTGTCTCTAAGATGTGGCTGGAAGAAGGCTTTCCGATCTGATTCAGCTTCAACAGTCTTCATGAGAGTTGTAGAGGAAGGCGTTAGCTGTCTACTGGAGTTGGATTCAGGTCAATCGGATGTGTGGTTCGAGAGATATGGCTGATTTACCAGAGACATATCCGCCTGCCAAGACAGTTTCGCCCAACATCGACTTGTGACATCAGTATCGAAGCTTCAGGGGACTACACCGAGGTCACAAGTCGGTGTAACTGCTCGGTGTGACAACAGGAGCAAATTTCCCTTAGCACCGAGGTGCTACACCGAGGTGTGACATCGGTGCACCATCTCAGGACAATTTCTCACCCAAACCAGCCAAGCTCACCCGAGGTGTCTGAAAGATCTGTCCGAAATAGGGTTCTCCAATCCGAATTAGCTTCTGTGGTCTTCACGAAAAGTGTAGCCTAGTGAGTTAGCTGTCGCCTGCAAGTGGTTTTAGGCCATTCGGACGTGTATTCCAGGAGATATCGTGGTTTTACCGAAGGTTCTACAACACCACCAACCGCACAAACTCAGGTCCAATACCGACGTGCAATACCGAGGTGTGACATCGGTGTGAAGCCACTCAAGACCAGATTTGACCCATTTCAACCGGGTCGGTACCCGGTTTGTCCCGGGTCGACCCGGTTCGTCCCCTTTCACTATTTAAACCCAAAAACCCTATTTTCTTGTTTTATCTCTTTTCTTATTTCATTTTCTTAGACAAAAACTTGGTTCTTGTGATTTGTAAGAGAGATCACACACTTTTTATGCAATCTAAGTTTATTTTCATTGATTTTCATCTTTTATTTTCTATTTACTAATCATCCAATCATTTTATTATGGATTTTTACATTTCTTCTATGAGGTTTGTTGAAACCATGGTGATTAGTGAGTAGTCTTTTAGGATTTGAGGATTTGGTAGATTTAGGATGATTCAATGGGTGATTAATGATGTCTAGGATTAGATTATTAGATATTCCTTCTTGATTAGTGATCCTAAAGCTATATTAGGCTTGAGAAGGTTTGTTTAGATCAAAGAGCATTTCACACCCACAAAGTGTTCGATAAAATGCATTGATGAACTTTTCGAGAGATATTCATTTCTAGCCTAAGGGATTAGTTGCGTAGCGTAGAGTGTTTATTTGGTTGATCATGAATGTTTAGACTTAATGCTTGCTAATTATGGATTCACAAATGAGAATTTGATCTTGGATTAGTAATTAGCAAAGTAATTAATGCATTGAGAGAGGATTAGTTAAGGTTAGGGATCTTTGCCTAGGAATTAGTCTTCTTTGAGTATTGGACATCATTAATTAGCCATGGATCACCTTAAATCAATTACATTATCCTTGAATTCGCCTTTTATCATTGTTTTATTCACCGTTAGTGTCTTTAGCTCTTGTTACTTGTCTTTTATTTGATAGTTCACTAGCTTAATCACCAAAACCTTTTTGTTAGCTTAACTTAAAGAGTTATATGTATTCTTGGTGCATTGAATCAAACGCATTTGGATTCGATACCTCATATACTACATAGTATGTTGAGTAATTGACTCAAAGAATTGCAAAAGTCCAGTATCAGTTTTTCAAAACAAGAACAAGATCCTTGCAAATAATTAGGTTTTTAGTATATATAGGAAAATGGGTCAAACCGGGTCAACCCGGAACAAACCGAGTATCAACCATGTGGGTTTGGATTTTCCGTATGCAGTATCGGTGTGCCTCCCCTCGATGTGGTAGACCGATGTGAGATAGCCGAGGGACGAGGGAGGTTGTATCGGTCTGCTCCTCACCGATGCCCAAGCCCGATACATTCTTTTGGTGGGATCGGGGAGATTGTATCGGTGTGCTTGTGGCCGATGCAGGACCCCGATACAATCTCCTGCTGAAACGACAGTTTTCCCTCGGGTCCATATCGGGGTGCTTCAAGCCGATGCACCACCCCGATATTATCTTCCCGGCATTTCTCTCCTTCTCTCGATCATCTTCTTTGCCCCACACAAACTCCGCTCGATCTTTGGCCTTCTTCCAAACTCCACTAAACCTCCATAACCTCCAAAATACCTAAATGGATAATCCAAATGCAACAAAATATGCTAGAACAATCTAAAACTTACAATGCTCTAAAGTGAATGCAAAGCTAAAGAATATCAAGAAAATGCAATGGAATGATGCAAAAACTCCCTAAAATGAATGTAAAATGAGGCAAAATAATACAACTATCAGATAACCACCGAATCAAGAGATTTGGCACTTTTATAGTAAAATCAATTCATTGATAAAAGAATAATTGATTACTTTTAAGAAAAATATAATGTGTTGTGTTGCTATACAAATATGTGTTTTGTGAGTTATTATATATACCGTAACACGGTGATAAAATAGTTGAGAAAGTGACGGAAAAATCAAGCCGAAATCTAAGTGGGTCACTATGGTCTGTTTTGAGTTAGACGTATCACGAAGCCTATAACTCTGCTCCTCATATGTGCATCTCAACCTCTAACCATTTTATATTTAGTTAAATATTAACTTTTTTTTGATATTATCAACGAGAAAGTATTTGTAAATTGTAACTATTGAATTTAATAAGGTCAAGAACTGCATCAGCAGAAATCTACGGCCAACCTCCCGTAATCTCAGCTAAAAACAGGGCCCCCCGCTACTATTTTTATTTCTCAATTCATTTTGGTGATTTAACAAAAACAATACAAAGTCGCTTACGTTACTCCTTTTATATTTTTCGAGAGAAACATAATATAAGAACTTAACAAATTATGATAGAAAATAACAAAAGAAAGAGAATCAAAACAAAGATATGCCACATATGGTTGAAAAATACCGTTTTGGCTAACGTTTTAATGATGATGAAAGAGCAAAAGAAGAAAAATGTGATCGTCTGAATAGTTATTAATTGATTTTAACGATTGTAACTACAACAAACGCCACAAAATCATTGATCATCTTCTCAAAACTCATGTCCGAATATATATATTCAACACATAAAATGTATAAGTAGATTTACCGATCTAATATCACCCGCATATAACCTTTATAATTGAAACAAATGTAATGTAGCTGCCTTTTGTCTGTTTGATGCCCGGTACGTGATAAAATACTGACAACACATAAAACAATAATAGATTTCCAGCATGCATATAAACACAAAAGAACTTGACGACAAAAAAAAAAAAACACAAAAGAACTAAAAGTTTAACAATCGTGGGAGAAACTCAAAATCTTAACATAAAAACAATATCATAGGATTCCATGTATTTGAAAACGCCAAAATAAATTAACGGGTTTGAAAAAAGAAAACAAATATAATATTGTTCTTCTAGCTAGTCTTCAATTAGTTACTTGGTAGTGTAGGAGTTGAAATTTGAAAGTGATGCGAAGGGTTTTTCACTATTTTTTATTTTTATATATAGTTTTGTTAAAAGGCTTTGATTACTCTTGTTTTAGAGTTCTTTTTTACTATTTGTAATATTTTATTAAGCTTGAGATAGCCAATGCATGCACATGCCTGTCTTTTGTCTTTCTCACCGTTTTCTCTCGTCCGTGTCTCCAATTCTATTTTCGCTTCTCCCCCTCTTTTTGTTTGTTTGCTGTAATTGCACATTAATTGATTAATTTAGATTAGTTACACATTTTAATATATTTATTAAAAGCTCCTTCTGTAGAAAACAGATAAAGATAATCTTAACAATCTTATTTTCCTGGTAAAATTGAACCTATATTACACACAAGTAGGTGCTAGTTACGGGTATCCGCCGGTTGGCAGAGCCATGCCTTGTATATATTAAAAAAGACGAATGCTTCACCGATTTTTTTTCTAATTTGAAGAGCCATATTTTTATTTATAAATTATGTATTTAAACTAAGGGAATATGTAAAATAAATGACTTTTTGTTATATAAAGTAGAAATATTACGTAGTTGTATTTCTTTTTGGGGAAACAGAATTATCAAGGTTCATGCTTTTAATATTGACCGGATTAACCCATATCATTTATATATTATTTATCATTTCTAATTTTTGATGTAAAATATTAGTCTCTAATATGTCCATTCGAGAAGGTTATTTTGGTTATTGATCTCGGTAATATTCGAGCATTGATCGACTAGATCAATTTTGGATCGAACCGATATTGATGGGACTAAATTCTGGTCGGATCAATTATGGATCAGAGACAATGTGGATCGGACTCAGTTACTATTCATTAATTGTTCACCTCCATAGGCTTCATATAAATTAATACGTAGATCGTTAGATACCCAGTAACCCAGAGTACGCATGGTTGGTATAAGAATACGTAGGATTAGGAATAAGTTGGTTCGCATGCATATACATAAATAATTGCGTAATCTCATATAAATCTATAAATGTTTTTTTTTGTCAAAAGGAAAATCTATAAATGTTTGAAACTTGATCTAGAAAATAAAAATAAAAAAAAACTTTAAAAGGCCAATTGGCCAAAACCAGTATATCTGTATATATTTTGCCAATGTCACGAGTCATGTGAATTCTTCATCGTAATATGCAAATCAGACAACCACTTTCCCAATCCTCATGCATGTTTGTATGCATGTTAGTATATTACTATTTTTACGTAATAATAACCAATAGCGTGAGTAGGCGTAAAGGTGCAAATTGGTATAAAAAAGGTAAAATTAACTGACACCAGAAGCATATGTTCGTAGCCGATTTTAACGACCGGTAACCAAATCTGTCACTCTGATTCTGAAGCCAACTTTTTTTTTTCTTATCGTGAAGTGTTTAATCTCGAGGAATTTCTCACGAATCTAATCTCCACCGTCCGATTAGATTTCTGGAAGATTTTTTCTGGGTTCAGACAAATAGATTGGCTTTCCACTTAGATTGTCCATCTCGAGAAACAAAGATTCAGTGGCTTCGAATCCCTTTATTATCCTATCCTCACTTTCTGTTCTGTTGATGACGATTCTCTGATGAACCACTTGGTTCCTTTTTGGTCCTTTTTCTTAGTATACTTCTTTTTTTTTGGACAACAAAGTATACCTTTTTTTTCAACTTCCTAGATAAAAAATTTTAAGTTTTTTTCTTCTAAAATTTAAATTTCAAAATACAAAAAAATCTCCAAATCATTTAGAATCTGTCATTGCAATGAGATCAAAGCTACGTTGATTCGATAAGCTATATTCAGGTTATGATACAATGACAATTAATATTATCACTAAGCTATTGCTCATATCAAGTAATTCAATTAATTTATACAAAATAGTTCAACTGAAAATTATCATTAAACTACGATATCTGAATATCTGATCCATGTACTTGAACGCATAGGTCAAGTGAATAATGGACATTTGCTGACTGAGTCGTATGTTAGAGATGGATTATGTTACGACTTGGCTACGAAGCTAGCGTCATACGTCAGCAAGTGGACTAGCATATACGATAGATTATCTTCGCGGTGGACATTCAGAACCTTTTTCCCCTTTTCTTTTCAACCTTTTTCTCCCTTTTAATTGGTGGATATTAGCAAGTGGAAACTATAGATAATGGGTATGTTCCTTTGCCTGTGGTAGGAGGCTGCAGTTATGATCAGTGATCAAGCGGTATTCGTTTACCTGACGCAACCTCCTGCGATCAAATGTTTTTGATCACTGAAAAATTTAGCGTTGCGTCTGGAATTGTTGCGATCAGTCGCAGCGACCAGTCGCAGCGACCAGTCGCGCGGCTGCCAAACAAACAATAACCATTGCGTCTGGCCGCAACCGCTAGTGGCAGACAAACTTACAAGGCTAATGTTTCTGCTTGTTTACTTTGGGGGAATTATTTCATCGAATATCACTTCATGGGTTTTACTTGTCGACGTCAAAGACTAGTGAGCTAAAATTGTTTTAGCACTCAAAAAAATTATACGGTCAAGAGTAAACAGAGTAAACATTAACAATAAAAGATGGTCGTAAAAAGAAAAATATTTATATCCATTGTCACTTAATCAAAAAACATAATTTGTGATATAACACTTTCATCTGAAAAATTAAGTAACACT
Organism: Eutrema heterophyllum; assembly: GCA_002933915.1. Lineage (NCBI taxonomy): Eukaryota > Viridiplantae > Streptophyta > Magnoliopsida > Brassicales > Brassicaceae > Eutrema > Eutrema heterophyllum. The sequence goes on along the minus strand of PKMM01048317.1, from coordinate 1,337,092 downwards.
TTCTCTTTGGAAAATACGATTTGCCCATACTTGTTATTGGTTCATGTAATGTACACTATTGATTCGCGCAGTACTGTACAAAGGTACGATTGGAAAGTCAACGTTTGTACAGTACACGAAGTGTTACTTATTTTTCTAGTTTTTGTAAAATATTAGTACACAAACTATGTTTTCATTAAGTGATCATACACGAACCCAACAATAAAAATTACTTTTATTTAGAATAAGTTTTATAAATAAAAGAAAAACGCATTAAGGGCACCTGCATTGGTCTCAAAAAAAATATTATTTTTTTTTGAATTTAAT
>PKMM01048317.1:1297565-1334748 GCA_002933915.1 Eutrema heterophyllum | reverse complement strand
AGCTCAAAAAACTAACCATCAACACTCAAATTTATCAGCCACAAGCCACATATATACACCTAATCTAGAAAATTCAATATAGGATGATCGATTGATAAAACAATCCCTAATTTGCGTGGAAGGTGATAAGATATTACCTTGAACTTGGCTTGTTTGGTTGCTTCAGACTCTCCTTAAACCTCTTTGCTTGCTCCTATACAACAATCTATACCAAAACGCCAAAACAATCAATCATCAACATTTGGATTTTTTCAAAACAAAACGTTAAAACAATCCAAAATTAAAACCATACCTTTTGATCGTTAGAGAGATCCATATCAAAATTCTGAGGATATGCAGTGTTCCCACAGAAGAATCTTGTCCCCAAATCAACTCTATTCCTATAAAAAAGATCAATCCCAACATTCGGAGGAGATGAAGCGGATGATCCCCCACAAGAGTCTGATTTGCGGCGGCAGGAATCACGGCGGTGGAGCGGATGATCCGGTGAACATTAATCAGAGCTTGGAGAGGCGAGAGAGAAAGCGAGAGATTTGGGAGATTGGATTCGGGAGAGAAGCGAGAGAGAGAACTTGGAGAGTCAAGAGAGAACTTGGAGAGTCGAGAGAGAAATGTGATTTTTTTGCTTGTCTTAATTTTTTTTTCCTCTCAACCAATGAGAAGGTGACAGAGTAGGGTTTCTTAACAATCCCAACATCTTAGCTAAGAATCGATCCTTACCAATTTAATTATTTTGGATTTAATTTTAATGCTTAAAAGCTAAGAAACTTACTAAGAAACTTGCTAAGGACCACCGATGGAGCTGCTCTTACTATCTCTTCTAGAAAAATTCATCTGAATATTAAGTTTACTTTGTTGACAATGTCATTCAAATGATTATTATGTACCCGTTACATTTGTAAAGTATGAAACCGTGCTAACATATGAACTAAAATAATGTGAGATATTTTTTTTAATACGTCGCTCAAGGTAATTGTCCATCTAGCTATTATTATTGACAATATTGAATTAATTTTATGTTAGATCGGTCGTATTAATTAATTTCGGATCGATCGATTTGAAGTCAGATTGATCGAGCCTCTTTTTGAATCGAATCGAATCGATTTTGGTTTTGTTTTGGGTATTGTGTGTCCAAACTCTAATAAGTTTCATAAACTTTTAAATCAAAACAAATAGGCAATGAGTTGATTAACCTATTTCCCTTATATATAGCTTAAGGTCTCATCATACTTCTGATCATATTTTTGATGTGGTATATTTATTTAAAATGACCAAACATAGGTCTCTAATAGGACATTCAATCACTGGTCTTTTGAGAAGTTGGTAGAATATCGGATAGATATAAGAACACGATAGAAGTAATAAACCGATAATATAGTTCACATGAACAACTACTGGTATCCAAAACATGTGATACCGAAACGAAATTTGGAGGATGGTCTTGTCTAGGCTTGGACGTACCCAAAACATGTTCAGGTCTTGGTATGAAATTCTATCTTGGACACATTTTCACTCAACATAAGCTCCTACTACTCTTAGAAGGCTGGCGGTTCAAGCTACAGTGTTCCACCTTTGGAAGCAACGAAACAACGTCCTCCATAACCTCCACTCAGTCCCTCCAATAAACATCTTCAAAGGTATTGACAGAGACATCCGCAACATAATCTCCGCAAGAAGACGAAACCGGCGCTTTGCTAACTTAATGCAAATGTGGATTCAATAATCTGATCGCTTTATAATCTTTCCCAAATCTTTTGAGTCCTTGTTTTTTATTTCTTTTTGCCAAGGTCTCAAAACATTAGGCTTAACTTCTTGTAAAACATATCTTTCATTTTCAATGATATTTACATTCATAGCCAAAAAAAAAAAAAAAAAAAAAAAAAAAAAAAAAAAAAACTACTGGTATCTTGCACAAGGCGATAATGAGACTCTTTACATGCAATATAGCGATTTTACGAAAGAGGAAAAAGCATTACAAACGAAATAGAATCAGTAGGCTTAATTGATGGGATAATCAAATCAAATTAAAGGTAGAAAATGGAATCTTGAGTGCTAGATTATGAGCTCAGATGTGGGATTTCTCGAAATCAAAAGAGCAAGCAAAAAATATTAAATAAATTCTTACAAGTTTTGGATCAGGTTAACGCGTTACTACTTACTACTATATATCCAAATGATTCATGCATTAGTTTATCTATTTAGATATAATCCGAGAGACATGATACATATTCTAGATACTAAGCCTCGTTAGATATGTCCTAATCCATATATTTGTCATAGAAAACTACGCCAAATTATTAGCAATATCCATGACCGAAACATATGTTGAATTAACAATGAGAGTATCTGACCGTAACTCATAGAAATGCATTTACACCCTAAAAAATGGTTTGAACAAAAGCAATAGATGGTTATCTAAAAAAAAACACAAAAGCAATAGATACATGAGGACAACAACAAAAAATTTGATGGCGCAATCGTTGTCTCACTGAACTTCAAGCATGTCTCTCGCGTCTTCTATTTTGGTTTCGTCTTTTCAAGATTAGAAACGATCCATCAACCATTTCTTTGATATTTTTCGTGTCTCTAATGCTCTATAGTATAGAGTAATGCTCTATTCTTTATTCAAATTAAATACTATAGTCAAATATGTGAATCAGTTTCTAGCCATATAGACAGGTATGTAAAGTATTGATCGCATCTTCTGCAATTAAAATGCTATCTATAACGGCACTTCTAATAAGTTAGGTTCTTATTGACGTCCGTATAAAATAGTTTTTTCTTTCATAACGTGGGTGACGTATTGATGATAATCACTAGATACGAAAGGATCCCCAATATGTGTCGAATTCAAAGTCCACATCACGTTCTTAAATCATATTCACATAATTTGGTAACGGCTCTTATTACTAAATTAAGTTAGTTATTATTTATGTAACCAATTTCTCTAATTAATTACGCCAAATGTCTCGTTACAATTGTACTCCCATTTATTTTTGTCAACATGTAAATACCTTTTTGGAAAAAATTAAAATAACGTTGAAGAAGGCTGTTCCGGTTACCAATATGTCTCTTCCAAAGGTAGATTGACATGTTCTCATGTTCTCTCACATAAGAGAAATAAGAAAAGCTTTCACATGTTCTCTTTGTCAACTTTATTATCTATTAAACCAATATCACCCACATTTCCTTGGTGTTCATAGTTAAATTTGTTGCCATGATGAAAATGTGTTCAATAAAAATTGATATATATATATATATATATGTATATATGATTTTGGGATTTTGGTCAATAGAAATGACACATGAAGTTGATACCAAATATGTTATTTGTTGACAAACAAACTAGATGACGAGCCAACATTAACACGGTTTGATATAAAATCGAAAAATATTTTGTTTTCTCGAAACTAAAATGTATATTGACAAGGAAAATAGCTTATCCTCTAAAATTCATTTATAGACAGACAAGATAAACATACCAGTCCACATCTTTCCCTTTGGAAGACAACCTCCTCCATCATGCCATTTATTGTAAATTGATAGTTGTTGCTTCCTTATCCCTTATTGTCTAATTTGCAAGTTAAACTAAAAATTATTTGGGATGGATCATGTTCTTATATTATCTTCTTTTTTTCACATGTGGTTAGCTAGCCTAGAACAAATGATTTTTTTTCATTGATTTAAAAGCCGGCCGCGTAGATGCTTAGGTGCTCATTTAACGGTATAGGCATCTAAACATTCACCTAACGGCCTAGACACCTAAGCAACTAAAACTAGACATATAAAACGAAAAAGTGATCTGATTTATTTTAATATTGTTTTTTTTTATATTACGAAAAAAACAAATTTGTTCGTTTAACAAATTCCGAAAAAAAGATCCCCGATTTATTGACTATGTGTTAAACGAGCATCTTATTAGCGTTCAACAAATTTTTTAACATTGGATTTTTCTAATTTTTTTTCTCCAATAAACTCATCAGCTAGTTGTCGCCATATCGATCATTGGATTTTTGCTACAATTCAGAATTAATTATTAGTGATAACCACAGTAATATATGACTGTGTCAGTCGGAACCAGTTTCGTATTCAACATATATGAGTAATAATAATTTAAAAAAATATATACATATATGAGTAATAGTTTCTTGGGTAGCTAACCAATTCGCAACTAAGTTCACCAACCTACAACACAATCCAATCCATTAATTCTTCTTGAAAATTATTGAGTTTTTTAGTTTCTCGCCTTTTCTTTAAATAAGGCTTTGAATGTAAAATTATCTTTCAGTCCGTGGTCGTTTTCATCTTTAGAAACAGAAATACATAAACATTTCATAAGTTTTGACGTATACAAAAGCTTATTTTAAAGAATGATAAATAAACATTTTAGATTATACGTTCTGACTTTACTGTGAATCTTGAAAGATACAAACTTGAGTTTTTCAACATTTTCTAAATCAAGTTCATGTTGTTATCCACTTACGGTGAATATAAGTCGGTCTTTTATTTTTCATACAAGCATCATTTTTTTTTTGTGGGTCAAGAATACAAAAACATTACTAAACTTTCCATATAACGACATTTTTTTTTTAATTATCAAATGTTAACAACCCGAGAATTAAATTCTCGGATTGTTTATCCGTTTACCCTTGGGTCTCAATTGGGCCGATTTCGTAAGCCTAATACGATTTTCTTATCTGTCCAGACGGTAATTTTTTCCGATTTAACTCACCATTGAACATCAGACACGTGTCATGTTTGAAGTAGCCACTGGCAAGTCATCCGAACAAAATCTGTGGCCCGTTGTATTTCACTTCAAACAGAGCAACTTGGTTTACGACTCTCTTCGAGCAATGGAAGCAAATGCCGTCAAATTCCATGGAAACCCCTCCATTGTCACCGCTTCGAGAACAGTTCGACGTCACAAATCATCAATTTTCTCGTTTCAATACCGGAACAAACGTTTTTTTCCTTTCTCGCTCACAACCACAAAATGTTCGGGTTCCACCACCAAAAGTAGCGAAACGGATCAAGATTCGACTTTGGAATCATCAAAATCCGATTTCTTATCGACCTTTTCTATGCCGTCTTCGACGAGAGGGTTGGTTCTCGATCTGGGCCTTTCTAACGATTCGTGGGACAGCGAGGAGATTGGATCTCCCGTCGTGAAGAGGTTTCTAAGCGATAACGAAGAGAGATGGTACATGTGGTACCACGGAAGCTCCAAGCAAAACCCAGTTTCCGATTCTATCGGATTAGCGGTTTCAAACAATGGGATTCACTGGGAAAGAGGGAAAGGGAAAGTTGAGTCGACCGACGATGTGGGTTTTGTCATGAGCTGTTGTGAAGATTGGTGGGCGTTTGATAAGGCGAGTGTTCGACCCGGTGAAGTAGTGATAATGTCTAGCTCCAAAGTCAGAGCTAATAGATCTGTTTACTGGATGTATTACACAGGCTACACTACTGAGACTGTTGAGTTTCAGTCCCAAGGTTTCACTTTTGGGTTGGAAAATCCAGAAAGGTCTCACCTTTGTGATGAGAAGGAAAGGAAACATAGGGTTTATAGGTCACTTCCTGGATTAGCAATTAGCCAAGATGGTAGGCATTGGGCTAGAATTGAAGGTGAGCATCATAGTGGGGCGTTGTTTGATGTTGGGTCTGAAAAAGATTGGGACTTTCTCTATATTGCATCACCACATGTAGTTTTCCATGGAAGTGGCGATCTAAGGATGTATTACCATTCGTTCGATGCGAAAACCGGCGAATTCTGCATTGGGATGGCAAGATCTAGGGAAGGGATCAAGTGGGTGAAATTTGGTAAGATATTAGGAGGAAGAAAATCCGAAAAGGATGGATCTGGCTTCTTCGATGAGCTTGGAGGAAGATATCCTTGCGTGACAAGGAACAAGAGAGATGGGAGTTATGTGATGGCCTATGAAGGTGTAGATAGAAACGGGAAAACGAGCATTGGCTTGGCGGTTTCGAAAGACGGGATTAAGGACTGGAAACGGGTTCAGGACGAGGAAGCAGTGCTCGATGTTGGTGAAGGCGGTGCGTGGGATAACGAAGGAGTTGGATGTCCGTGTTTGATTGAGATGGATGGAGACTCTGATCATCAATGGAGATTGTATTATAAAGGTTTTGGTAATGGAGGAAGAACAGGGATTGGTCTGGCTGTGTCTGAGGGAAATGAGATCACTAAGTTTACAAAACAGACAGGGATTCACTTGTGAGATTGATAACATCTCTTTTGCTTTTGTAATTGGTATTGATACGTTTTGGTCATGAAGAGTTCTTACTTCTTACTAAATGGATATGAAGAACTTACTAAATTCACAGTTAGTAAATTGTTAAAAGCTGAGATTGATGTTAAAATCCGATTTGTAAGGATTATGAATTTTTACAGATTAAAAAGACTAAAAAAATGTGATGTAATTTTTTAAGTAGTTCATGACCGTTACAGCATCATGTGGGGACACAGAACAATGGTCTAAAAAAGGGAATCCGACCGTTACAAAACCCTAACATTTAAAGGTTTCTGGAGGAAACAACACGAAACCGTAAATCAAAGCCAAATACAACACTTTTGATTTCTTTAATTGATTAATTTCAGGATATCAACAAATGGGAGGGGAGCAATTTGAGCAACAGGAAGATCGAGAAGGACCGTCGGAGCTGTTGCAGAGCTTAAGATCCAAAGCGACGGAGCTTCTTCTCCGGGAAGAATGGGAAGAGTCTATACAGGTTTACACCAAGTTCATCGATCTCTCCCGGAGCCAAATCTCAAAGATTGGTGGATCCGACCCGGACCCGGACCCGGACCCGGAATCGATTCCTAAGCTCCGGAAATCGCTCTGCTTGGCTCTGTGCAATCGGGCTGAGGCGCGAGCCAGGCTCCGTGATTTTCTGGAAGCGATGCGGGATTGTGATCAAGCACTTGAGATCGAAAGCACCCATTTCAAGACCCTTCTTTGTAAAGGTAAAGTTTTGCTCTGCTTGAGCAAATACGCATCGGCCTTGGAATGCTTTAAAACGGCTCTGCTCGACCCGCAAGCGAGTGATAACTTGGAGACTGTTACTGGGTACATGGAGAAATGCAGAAAGCTCGAGTTTCAGGCGAAGACTGGAGCTTTCGATCTGTCTGATTGGATCCTAAGTGGGTTTCGTGGGAGATCTCCGGAACTTGCTGAGTTTATTGGGTCAATTGAGATTAAGAAATCTGAGGTTAGTGGGCGTGGATTGTTTGCCACGAAGAACATCGTTGCAGGAACTTTGATCTTAGTCACAAAGGCGGTTGCAACTGAGAGAGGGATTTTGGGAAGTGGAGAGTCCGGTGAAAAGGAGCAATTGATCATGTGGAGGAATTTCATCGAAGAGGTTACTGAATCTGTGAGGAAATGTGATAGAACACATCGACTGGTCTCCACTTTATCCACTGGACAAGACGAAGACAATCTGGAGATTCCAGACATATCTCTCTTTAGGCCTGATGAAGCATTTGAAACCTGCGATAACTCGAAACAGAATTTAGATACGGAGAAGCTACTAAGCATTTTGGATGTGAATTCTCTGGTGGAAGATGCGGTTTCAGCTAAAGTTATGGGGAAGAACAAAGAGTATTACGGTGTAGGGCTATGGTCTCTAGCTTCATTCATCAACCACTCGTGTATCCCAAACGCAAGACGCCTTCACGTTGGAGATTACGCCATTGTTCATGCCTCAAGAGACATCAAAGCCGGGGAAGAAATCACTTCTGCTTACTTTGACGTGCTTTCTTCTCCATTGGAAAAGCGGAAAGAGATGGCTGAGTCATGGGGATTTTGTTGCGAATGCAGTCGATGCAAATTTGAGAGTCTCTTGTATGTTACCAACCAAGAGATTAGAGAGCTCGAAATGGGTTTAGAGAGAGGCATAGATGCAGGAAACGCGGTTTATATGGTAGAGGAAGGGATGAAGAGATGGAAGGTAAAAGGGAAAGGTAAAGGAATGCTGAGAGCATCTTATTGGGGAGTTTATGATGAGATTTATAGCTCAGAGAGACTTACGAGGAGATGGGGAAGGAAGATTCCAACAATGGAAGTTGTAGTGGACAGTGTCGCTGATATCACTGGAAGTGATGAGAGATTAATGAAGATGCTGGTGGAAGGAGTGAAGAAAAAGAATGGAGGTTGCAGTAACATTGCAGAGATGGAGAAAATCGTGAAGCTAGGAAAGGGTGTCTATGGCAAAGTGGTATCGAAAAGGAAGGCAATGAAGACTCTTCTTGGCCTAGAATAATAACCTTAGTATTCACATGTAACTGTTGAAGCTAATTGTTTGTAGGGTCATTAGAGAGATAGAGAACACCATTTTGCTTTCCTGTAATTCCTTGCCTCATGGAAGAAATCATCCAATTATATTATTTCAAAGACAGTCAAATGGAAATAACACTTGTTTGTTGATATCATTTGTAGTCAAAAATGTCATATATGAAAAAGATGGTTCTACCAAGAGAAAACCAGTGAGATAAATTGGAGAAGTTGCATAAAAGAAAAGGATGATGGAGAACTTATTCGTCGATCCAATGATCCTGATTAGCACTTCCACCAGGTTTGTCCTGCAGCAACACATCTTTCTGCTGTTTCAACTGGTTAACTAGCCTGCGGACGCTAGGAGTCTGGAATTTATCCGTAGGGGATTTCCTCTCGTGAATTTGCATCTCTTTTTTGGAACTAGGATACGGTTTAGGAGGAGGAACCTTATCTTGTAGTATCGCAAGCTCCTTTAGGCGTTTGTATGCTTTCTTCTTTTCCTTTCTCTCTAAAAGATATTCCATCTGAAAAATATAAAAACATAATCAAGAAGACGAAGAAAACATCTCCGGTGTTTAAGGAACAGCATCATCAGCAGCAGTATTACGATTCTATCTATTCAAGTGCAATTTTAGAGCTAATCATAGACTGTGATAGAGAAAATACGTACATTAGCTACGGACATGGCGTCATCCTCGCTGATGCCATGCTGCGTCAGTTCAAGTACCCGACAACCATATACGCGAGCTGGATCAGGAATAAACGCCGAAACCCTATGAGATTGAAGATGACAAAGCATTATATAAACCAATAATGTTAGAGATACATCCAGATAGAAAGGTGAAGGACACAGGAAACACTCCCATTGAATCAGAATTGAAAAGAGTTACATGGACAGTACTAGTTCAAGACACGAGAGATTAAGCCAAATTTGTTTGGAATCGAAATTTTCTCCAGAGTAATTTATACCAGAATAAGAAGAATAAGCTTATAAAGAACAAATTCATCAAACCATATTTGGTACAGATGTAATTGAAATGCAGATGTATAAAAATGGAGACTTTACTTGATGGGGTCGTCAATTTTTGCTTCAGGATGCTTACGGGCGAATTTACGAACGTAGGAATCCTCAGGGAGAACAATCTTCTTGATTTTACCATTAGAGCGAGGAAAGACAGGAGGAGGTGAACTGCCATTAAACCAACAACAGTAAGAAACTGAAACCTAAAATCCTAAATCCAAGTATTTACAGACGCCAAAATCTCAACTTTTTCCAATGCAACTAGAATTCAATTGAAATCGAAATTGAAAAACTATAACGGGATCAATCAATAAGGAAGTATCTAATTGGGAAAACAGATCGATTAAGCCGAATCATTTTCTCGAGAAAATTTGGAGAGGGAGAGAGAGAGAGTTACGCTTCCATGGCTTTAAGCCAAACAGGCTCTCGCGTAGCTAAGCCACCAACAAGCCTCCTGGTTTTGGAAAGTAAATCTCCTTTCATCCACGACATGGTTGCTCACGAGAGCTTTCTTCACTTTACTTCTTCGCTTGATCTGTAATTCCCTGTAATGTTTTACCCGACGACGACGAAAACACGACGCCACGACGAGGGTTTCGAAAATGGCTCGAATCGGTTTAAACCTCATGGTTATTAATCAAACCAGGTACATCACCAAATAATTTCGGTCTAGAGTCGGTTATCTAGATACAAAGAGAGAACTCTTACGGTTCGATTCGGCTCGTTCTGGTTCAATTAATCCAAAACGACGCCGTTTGTGCATTCATTATTTATCCCTCTTTCAGTCTCTCGAGTCTCCCACTTCCGTCAGCTGTAGCTTTACGAGAACTGCTTCAATGGCGTTGAGACTGACATCGCTAAAACGCGCCGCGGCTGAATCCCGCCGCATCCTGGAAATTCGAAGCTTGAGCCACGTCGCCGCGATGCCTCCGCCAATGAACAGCGCAGTCGATCGCCCCACCGCTATGCCGCCGCTGATTTCACCTGAGTTCGATTGGAATCAACCGGGTTCGATCGATGATAAGAGCTTCGGATTCGGACCGCCTAATTTTGCTTTCAGTGGATCCATGGAGCTAATGGCTGTGCCTAAGAAGAAGGTTTTGGGAAACTCCCATTCTCTTAATTGGTGTTCTCCCTTCGTTTTACACTGCTAGATATTAAAATTTCTTAGGGTTTTGAATTAATGTGGCATCTGGATTAGCTTCTTTTTTTCCGACGGATTCAGTTTTTTCTCTAGGTTCTACGGAGGCTCACTATTGGCCTTATTAAGTTCATTGTCTTTTTGGCTGTTTTTGGAGTGAGTGTACATCTTTTCCATTTTGCTTGTGTACCTACCTTTGGGTTTAAGCTTACATTCTAAATTGATTTGGTTCCTTCAGGTTCACATGTAGTTTGTATGAAAGTGTGTATTTTTTTTTAATGATAGTGTTTTTTTGTTTTTTTTTGTTAGTGATAGTGTTAATCGAAGCTGTTCTCTGTGAAAACATGCAGGTTTCTAAACACAAGAGAGGGATAAGAAACGGGCCAAAGGCTCTTAAGCCTACTCCTGTGATCATCCGTTGCAGGTAAGAGATTGGCTTCTCTTGTTGCTTTATCTGTTTGATGGTTCCTAATCTATCCATAGGTTGAGTTTTGAGGCCGTGCAGGATTTTGTTATCTGAAGAATAAACGTATATGCTTTCTGATTTAATTTCCTGTCCTTACTATCACTTGGTAGAAACTGTATTCAAGTTACTAGAAGGGTGAATCTTTAACGAGTTTGATGAAAGAACTTGGTGTGTTCATTGTGCTGCAAACACATGAGTCGACTTTTTTGGCCTTAAATACACTTGTTTCATTCTTTATAATCTCACTTTGAATATCAGAATTTCATATATACCCCCGGTTTAAGTGCACACTCTCTTGTGTTTCCAGGAGTTGCGGGCGAGTTAAGCTGCCACATTTCTTCTGTTGCAGCGGTGAGCGGGTGAATCCTAGTGAGCAAGGCAATTAGAACAACTGATCAAGTTTTCCTACGTGATTACTCCTTGTTGGATATCTAGAGGGAAAAATCTTGGCTTTCTTAGTCGTAGACTCGAGTGATACGATAGACATAGTTGACTCTTTTTTGTCAAATTATTTGGGTTTCTGTTGCAAGATCAATATGCTCATGCTTCTTTTGACAAATTATGTTCTTATCATTGCTTGTTGCAAAGCTAGGCCAGCTCATATATATATATGTGTGTGTGTGCTCTTAGTCTTAAAATCAACAGCTACATCTATTTTAAATAAAGAAAAATAAAGAACTTACCAATATATAGTTATTAACAGCGTACGGTGTAAGAGTTAATCTCACAAATTAGTCTCGACTTTATGAAGATGAAGCTCTGAATCTCTAGCAGTTTTTCTTTTTATCCATCTTCAAGCATTCTTGTGAGATGATCTTGTCTCCAAGACTCTCCTTTTCACTTTCTTGGGATTTGCTACTATCATCTCCGCTGCTAGTATTTGAGGAGAGAGGAGAGGGAATTTACATCATATGTCGAGCCAATATGAGTAAATTACATAGAAAGTCATTTTTTGACTTTGGTTTACAAAAAAGATGCACACTTTTTACGTTATTCATTTTCTTTAAATCCGAAATTGTCCTGCGTGGACACTAGAACGGTGGATGCAATGGCGTGGATGAGTTCAAAATTAAAAATCTGAGTAAATTAATTATTATTCCCCACATGATTTGTTTTCTATTTTTTTTTTATAATATGAAAGACATAAATCAAATTTCTTTGTTACAATGGATGATAATTCTTTTTTTGCTATATTTTAAGACCTATTTTACTATTGTTTAAGCGTGAAATAAGAAATCTAAAAAAAACAAGAAATTTGGTCATGTGAAATTCATATCGACATAAACATGAAAACGTGGACAGGAAATTGGGGATAAACCTTTTACACATTATAAACCAAAAAAATGATTTATGTCTTTCATATTATAAAAAATAGAAAATAAATCAGGTGGGAATAAACCTTTTACATAAATGTCCATTATAATTGGTGCACATAAACTTGTCCACGCACTGATTATTCGTGTTATTGTTATCGAAATTAGCTCAAACGAGAATAAACATATTTTTATAGACAAATAATGAATCAATAGTGTCATGGACATGATAGTATGAACTATTTTTAGAATAATACTGGACATATTTTCATAGACAAACTGACTTTCTGTCCACGTTTTTATGTCCATGTCGATCTGAATTTCGTATGACCATAATTCTTGTTTATTTTAGATTTCTTGTTTCACACATAAACTATAGTAAAATGGGTTTTAAATGTAGCAAAAATTGAATTATCATCCATTGTAACAAAAAAAAATTGATTTTTGTCTTTCATATTATAAAAAATTAGAAAAAAATCAGGTGGAGAATAATAATTAATTTACTCATATTTTTAATTTCAAACTCATCCACGCCATTGCATCCACCGTTCTAGTGTACACGCAGGGCAATTTCTCTGGTCACCCTTGATGAAATCAACATCCCAAACCTTCAGATCAGCCTCAGAGATAAAGTTTGAGGGGGCATGTATCTGACAGTACTCACTGATACTTAGGAGGGTCAGACTTGTTGTGGACTTTACAGTTATCCTCAAGGTCTCTTGAGAAGAATTATTAATCTGTATATTTTTTATAAGATCACTCAAAGAAATCAGATCCTTGCTGGCCTGGAAAATCTTTCGGTCAGAGCAAACGAAAAAGATTTTCCAGCGAAGGCGGCAATGATCGACGAGTTTGGAGGCCTTCTTAATTACACGTAGCCCCGAAACGGATTAGAGATTGGTCAACGTCTTCTTCGCCCTGCAGCCTTTCTATTCACCAACTGCAACGACATAGTCAACGTCTTCTTCGTCCTGCATATATAACATAGTCAATACAGAAGTTGTAGAAAATAACTTTTTAGCTATAGAAAATAAATTTCTAGGATCGAGCACTAGCCTCTTCACCTCCTCGATTGAACATTGTTCAAGAACTTGGCGCATGACTTATTAGTTGAGGCAAAACAGAGATAAGTGCAATTTATGATATGAATACTTTATACACAACATCAATATAAGGCGATGACGATTTGAAATCAATTGTACAAAATATGCACATACATATATCACATTGGTTAAGTCATTATTAACATTAACATTTATAAAACACGTTGTTTTATGATAATAGAACTTTTGCAAGTTGGAAATCAATTGTTCAAGTACGCTCATGTCATTGCGATACTTAAGGATCAACCATATGGGGTTAAGATCAAAACACTAAAAGTGCAAGAAACTTCTTAATCTAAGCGCAGTCAAAGAGAGATGTTTATCTAACAAACAATACTAAAGAAAGCAAACAACTTCAACACTTAACTCAAATTTAAACTAAAACAAGACAAGAAACTAAACAAGATGCTAAACGAGATTAAGACAATGATAAAAGACGAATCCAAATATGAGGTTATTGATTTCTGGTGACCTTAGAGCTTTTCCATGATGCCAATATACTTAAGCAATGCTAATCCTTAGGTTTAGAGCACTTAACCAAGATTAATTCATTTCCATGACACTAATCACTTGCTAATTACTTAATCAAGAACAAATTCCCATTTGTAATTAAGTAATCTACAAGCTCTAAAACAAGTTTCAAAAACCAATAAACACCTTAGACATCCATTTCCATGAGTTAAGTATGTAAATCCCTTAAATAGTTCATCAGAGAATTTCATCAACATCTTTCGAGTGAGAAATTTCTTTTGAAATAGATCAACTTGATCAAGGGAGATTTAACATTAAACACACTAAATAAGGAAGGATCAAAGATAATCTAGGCCCTAACATCATGGATCCACTCAAAAATCACCCTAATCTACCTCATCCTAAGATTCTAAAAGAACTACTCACTAATTATATTGAAACCCACAAAATCCATGAGGATAAAGTTTAGTTTCATGATTAGAGATTAGAAAGGAGATGGATTTAAGAAGAAAATAATTAAGATTGCATTCAAATACTCAAAGATTCATACAAAAATCATAAGAACCTTCAAAAGGGAAAGTATTTGAAACTAAAACCAAACTTCGTTAAACAATTAGGTCTAACAAGCTTAAATAGTAAATAGGTGCGAACCGGCCGGTCAACCGGGGACAAAACGGGTTTGACCCGGTGGATCTTGGTTTTGGGCGACCTGCATCGGCCGCAACTACCCGATGTGGCTGGCCGATGCAGGATACTGGTTCTTCTCCGGGTGAGCTGCATCGGCCGTAGGAGGACGTAGGAGCCCGATGCAGCCTAGTCAATGTCGGACAGTGGTTTTTCCTCGGTGTGAGCTGCATCGGTCGTAGGTGCCCGATGCAGCCTGGTCGATGCAGGACACTGGTCTTCTTCTTCTTGCCTTTTTCTCCTTCTTTGAATCTTTCTCTTCCTCTTGTCCAAGGTCTATGTTCCAAGCTCCACATTGCCTTCATAGCCTCCAAATGTACCTAAAAATACTCCAAATACTCCAAAACGCTCTAGGACCTAACCAAAACTCACTAACCTCTATGTGAATGCAAGATCAAATAAAACCATGTAAATGCAAGTGAAAGGTACAAAAACTAACTAAAATGAATGCGAGGAATGACGAACTAGTGCAACTATCATTTCATAATTGCTATAATACAAAAAAAAAAAAATTGTGTATCTCTGTAACAGGACAATAAGAACCTATTACTTTTCACAAATGGTTGTAAAAAAAACTAGAATAATCAAAATCAGTCAAACCCAAATTAGAAAATCAAACACTTACATAGAGTATTGTAACACATGAAATCACTCAACCCACAAATCAGAAAATTAAGAGAGTGATGTCCCAAAAAAAAAAAACACTTAAATAGAGTATTGTCGCAACTGCGTTATTTTCCACTATGTGTGGAATCTTCGATGGTAAGTGTATGTGTTTTCTAAACACCAATCTCTTGGGAAATCGACACATACCTTTGGAAAAAAAACAAAAGCAAAACTTAACGAGTAATTTTGAAGAAGCCACGCAGAGCTTGAGAGGAGAAAGAGTTTAAAACTCTTTTTTCTTTCTCAAGATTTATAGTCTTTCTCTGTTGGGTTAATTTAGCGAGTCTTGCCTATATAAACAAGGTTTTAAATCCATACTAATTAGGTCAATCGGACCGGTAGATGAGCGTAACTATTAATAATCCGGTTTGGTCACACTTTAGAAGTGTAACTTTATGTTTTTAATGTCCAAATGTGTTGAAAACCAAAGAAAACATAATATTCCCTCTATTTCACAAAAATATCATTTTGACACATTTCATATATATTAAAAAAATTATTAAAAGTTCTATATTATCCCTTTTTAATACACTAAACAATTCTCTATTTCTAATTAATACACTAAAACAATAAGGTTAAAACTGAATTTTTGTTCAAAATTATGCATTGAAAACATAAAACGACACTATTTGTAAAACAAAATTAAAATCTTAAAACGACACTTTTTGTGATACGAATGGAGTAATAAGGAGGAGGCTGAAAGTATTAAGAAGCAGCAGGCCCAATACGAAACAAGAGAAAGTTGTGGGCCAAGACAAATCTGATTCAAGCCCAGGAACATCCACAAAACCTGCAACAACGACTTTTACGATCATCCGCAAAACCTGCAACCACTTTTCAAACCTGCAACAAAGCAACAACGCCTTTGTCGTTACTCTCTCTAGATAACAATTCATAGATGTGTGACAAGTGTAGTGAGAGATCCTTAATCAAGGGAACTAAGTCTAGCTATATAAATATAATCCTTGTAATTTGAAACGTAAGAGAGAGTAATATACTTTGAAATTTCAGTAAAAGAAAACTCCTCTTTCGTTTATTCACATGGTATCAGAGCTTTCATAAACTCTAACAGGTGCTGTAATGGCTGAAAGACTCGATCCTTACCCTTTTCCCTGTACTGTTCATGTTTCCAGTTCTGTCACAATCAAGTTAAATGACAGTAACTATCTTCTCTGGAAGACTCAAATGGAGTCTCTTCTTCGTAGTCAAAGGCTTCTGGGCTTTGTCACTGGCCAGATAGCTCCACCAGCCGCAACCGTCACGGCTACCGTCAACAACGTCGCTGTTCAGACGGCAAATCCATAGTTTGAAGCGTGGACCTGTACCGATCAACTTATCATCTCTTGGATCTTTGGAACTCTCACAGAAGAAGTTCTGGGCACAGTTCATTGTCTAGCCACATATCACGATGTATGGCTGTCTCTTGCTGACAACTACAACAAAAGTTCTGTTGCCCGCGAGTTTGAGCTTCGTCGTAACCTCCAGCTGATATCAAAGCGAGGTAAAGATCTTCCCACATACTGTCGTGAGTTTCGAGCTGTGTGTGACAAGCTTAGCTCCATTGGGAAGCCAGTAGAAGAATCTATGAAGATTTTTTCTTTTATCAATGGTCTGGGCCGTGAGTATGACCTAATAACCACCGTTATTCAAAGCTCCATGACATGTCTTCCTCCACCAACTCTCAATGACGTTATCTCTGACATCGCTGGGTTTGATGCACGCCTGCAATCCTATGAAGCAGTATCAGATGTTACTCCAAATCTGGCATTTCAAACACAGAGGTCAAGCTACAACAACTCTAGTCAAAGAGGCAGAGGAAACTCTTACTCTCGGTTTGGTAGCAGAGGACATGGTGGTTTCTCTACACGCGGTAGAGGGTTCTCTCAGCAGGTCAATACTTTTGGCTGGAATCAGGCATTTGGTGGCTCTAATAATCCTTGACCTGTATGTCAAATTTGTGGCCGTACCGGACATTCTGCTCTTAAGTGTTGGAATCGGTTCGATGCCTCTTACCAAAGTGATGATGCTCCTCAAGCTCTCTCTGCCTTGCGTGTGTCAGACAAGAGTGGACAAGAATGGTTCCCTGATTCTGGTGCCTCGGCTCATATAACCTCCACAACTGCTCCGCTGACAACAACCATACCATATTCAGGTCCTGAGAATGTCATGGTTGCAGATGGTTCTTTTCTTCCTATCACTCATGTTGGTTCCACCACTCTCACGTCATCAACGTGTAGTCTTCCTCTTAATGATGTTCTTGTCTGTCCATCAATGCATAAGTCATTATTATTTGTCTCTAAACTGTGTCAAGACTACCCTTGTGGAGTCCTTTTTGATGTTGACAATGTCTATGTGATCGACCTCGAAACTCAGAAAGTGGTGACCAGAGGGCCAAGATGTGAGGGTCTTTATGTGTTGGAGAATAAGGAGTTTGTGGCTTTCTACTCAAATAGATAGTGTGCTGCGAGTGACATGATATGGCACCAACGTCTTGGACACGCAAACTTCAAGATTCTTCAACTTCTTCAGTCAAGCAAGGCAATAGTAGTCAATAAGAGTACTCCATCTCTCATTTGTGAACCGTGTCAGTTGGGGAAGAGTTCACAACTCCCTTTCTTTATTTCTGAGTCTAGTGTCAAGAAACCCCTCAATCGAATCCATTGTGATTTTTGGGGACCCTCTCCAGTTGTATCAGTCCAAGGATTCAAGTATTATGTTGTGTTTATTGACAATTTTTCTCGGTATTCTTGGCTGATACCTCTAAAAACGAAGTCTGATTTTTGTGATGTCTTCATAGCTTTTCAAAAGCAAATTGAAAATCAGTTTAGTAAGAAGATAAAGGTCTTTCAAAGCGATGGGGGTGGCGAATTCATGAGCACTAGATTCAAAATTCATGGGATTGTTCACTTCATTTCATGTCCATCAACGCCCCAGCAAAATGGTATTGCTGAGCGAAAGCATCGACACTTAACTGAGCTCGGGTTGTCCATGCTTTTTCAGAGTTAAACTCTTTTGAAGTTTTGGGTTGAAGCCTTTTATACCGCCAACTTCATCAGCAATATGATTCCTTCTGTCGTCTTAAGCCAGCAAAGTCCTTATGAGATTTTGTTCAACAAGAAGCCCGATTATTCCTTCATTAGAGTATTCGGCTCTGCGTGCTACCCATGCTTGCGTCCATTTGCTCAACACAAGTTCGAACCTCGCTCTCTTCAATGCGTCTTCCTTGGATATCATGCGCAATACAAAGGATACCGATGTCTATATGTCGTCACGTGATATTTGATGAATTGTGCTTTCCCTTCAGCGATAAGTATAAACATTAGGCTCTACAACACAAAACTGGACTACTTAAGGCATGACAAGAAGGTATGAATCAATATACTCCTCCACATTATCTTCCATTGCTTCCTCCTGAAGTCACAGAGTATCCACATGAAGCAGAAGTCTCACGGGAATCTCAGGTTCATGTACCTGAGACATATGAAATTTTTGACGACCCTTATTCTGCCTCGATGGGACTTCCTTCGCCTAATGCTTCTTCTTCAAATATGACATCTGAAATTTTCGACGCCTCTTATCCTGCACCAATGGGAGTTCCTTCGCCTGATGCTTCTTCTTCTGCGGCGATGGAATTTTTATTACCCTCACATAGTGATCCTGTTCCAGAATCAATAGAGGATTCTAGTCGTGTTCATCACATGACCACAAGATCGCGACTTGGTATTCGTAAGCCCAATCCCCGTTATGATCTTGTTATCAGCCAGAAAGTTTCGTCATTACCACGGACAATTGCAGACGCCTTAGCACATCCTGGCTGGCGACATGCGATGATTGAGGAGCTTGATTCGATTTATCAGAATCATACTTGGACTTTGAAACCTGCGACAACAAAGATTAATATTCTCGGCTGTCGTTGGGTGTTTACTGTCAAGCTTAATGCAGATGGGACTATTAACAAGCTGAAGGCCAGACTTGTTGCTAAGGGTTTCGATCAAGAAGAGGGTGTGGATTTTGTTGAGACTTATAGTCCGGTGGTTCGAACAACAACAATCAGGACTGTCTTAACCGTGGCAACAGCAAAACGATGGAGTATTACTCAGTTGGACGTTAAAAATGCCTTTCTACATGGTGAATTACACGAACAAGTCTATATGGTTCAACCACCAGGGTTCGAAGATCTTGCTCATCCCAATCATATCTGCTCTCTAAAGAAAGCTATTTACGGATTAAAGCAAGCTCCAAGGGCCTGGTTTGATAAATTCAGTAATTTTCTCCTTGAGTTTGGTTTTCTGTACAGCACAGCTGATCCCTCTCTCTTCGTCTATCACCACAATGGCGATACATTGGTCTTATTACTATATGTGGATGATATATTATTGCTCACTGGTTCTAATCCTTCACTGTTTCGGTCACTAATTGCAGAACTTAACACTCGCTTTTCGATGAAGGATTTGGGAAACCTTCATTATTTCTTGGGAATTCAAGCACATCCAACTTCACAAGGATTATTTTTATGTCAAACAAAGTACGCAGAGGAAATTCTTCATCATGCCAATATGACAAACTGCAATCCCTTTTATACTCCTCTTCCGCTACGTCTTGATGAAGTCTACCATGATAAGCGATTGTTCTCTGAACCAAGATACTTTCGCAGTCTTGCAGGAAAACTTCAGTATCTTACAATCACTCGGCCAGATATCCAATTTGCAGTTAACTTCATTTGTCAACGGATGCATTCACCCACTGAATCAGATTTCAATTTGCTGAAACGTGTTCTCCGGTATCTTCGAGGTACTTCTACAATGGGATTACATCTCTATAATGATTGTGATTTATCCGTGGTTGCCTATAGTGATAGTGACTGGGCCGGTTGTCACGATACACGTCGGTCACCAGGCGGCTTTTGTGTGCTCTTGGGTTCCAACATTATTTCATGGTCGGCAAAACGGCAACCAACGGTTTCTCGGTCTTCAACAGAGGCAGAGTATAGGGCCCTTGCCACCACTGCTTCTGAGCTGACATGGATATCATTTGTTCTCCGAGATTTGGGCATTCCTCAACCAACACATGCTGTCTTACGATGTGACAATCTCTCTGCTGTGCGTCTTTCGGCGAATCCAGTTTTTCACGGTCGATCGAAACACATTGAAGTTGATTATCACTATGTCCGTGAAAGAGTCGCTCTCGGTGTTCTCGAAATCCAACACATTCCGGCGACTCTACAACTCGCTGATATTTTCACGAAATCACTTCCTCGTCACGTTTTTCAACAGCTCCGCTCCAAACTGAGTGTCGTGATCAATCCCAACTTCAGTTTGCGGGGGGATCAAAGTATTAAGAAGCAGCATGCCCAATACGAAACAAGAGAAAGTTGTGGGCCAAGACAAATCTGATTCAAGCCCAGGAACATCCACAAAACCTGCAACAACGACTTTTACGATCATCCGCAAAACCTGCAACCACTTTTCAAACCTGCAACAAAGCAACAACGCCTTTGTCATTACTCTCTCTAGATAACAATTCATAGATGTGTGACAAGTGTAGTGAGAGATCCTTAATCAAGGGAACTAAGTCTAGCTATATAAATATAATCCTTGTAATTGGAAACGTAAGAGAGAGTAATATACTTTGAAATTTCGTAAAAGAAAACTCTTCTTTCGTTTATTCACAGAGGCAATGTCAAAATTGAGATATAGTAAGTTTCTAGGGTTTTTAATTTCCGAATTTCATAGTTGAACCAGCTAGCCAAACTTAAACCAAAAAATTATATCAGTTTAAAAACTTAGAAAACCGATCAGTTTTATTGTTTTTAACCAAACCGAAATCAATGACCAAAATATATTAGTAATGGTAACCGCATGAGTTTTAAGTTGTACCGGAAACCAAATCGAATTATCTAAATATGATTTGGTTCGGTTTGATTCTTCGAGGTAAGGTTGATTTGTTCACTCCTAGGTTTTTTTTTGAAAAATAAAGTTCACTCCTAGTTGTAGATTCAGGGTATATGGTTCTATGATTTCTATCATCACAATATGGTTAAATTACACCATTTGAAAGATAACAATTCATGAAAAGATTAGGGATACTAAGAGAGCTTACTTATTTAGAAGAAACCATAAAACCGATGCAACAAAAACTACGTCAACGCCAAATTAAAAACAAAAACTACGTCAACGCCAAATTGGCACCAAGAGTCCCCCCCCCAAACACTTCAGTATTATATACAAAAATCGATAAAACATTTCAAGAAAATAAATGTGATTTGAGTATTAACAATGAAGCGTTAAAGGGAACTCATGGGGACATTTGACTCTCTTCTTCTTGCTCTGTCCTAATAAAATATACTAGCTGCATGCCTTATTTATATATAATGTATCCTTGCAAAGAGTCTCTAGTTCTTCCTTTTTCCTAGTGAGAATTTTTTAATGGGACCACTGATTATATGTTCGAATCATACATCAAAGAACGTGTGGAAATTTGAAAGATGAATCGAGTCCAAATTTTGGGCTTCGTTAGATATTTGACCGAATAATGATTCCCCCCCCTTTATTTGCTTGGATATATTTTGGAACGACACAAGTATTCTTTGCATGGACTCTTCCTCTGATATGTCTTTTCTCCTTCTTTTGTTTATTGTCACTCATCAAAGTAATGTTCTAAACAAATGTTTTTTTTTACCAATGTTCTAAACAAATGTTTCCCAATGAATGTTCACACTTCACAATCACAGCATCTTACATAACATCCCTTGGAAGAAGATCAGGACATTTATTCCGCCATGCAAAATGCGGCTAAACACTATAGAGTGTGGAATTGTTACAATTTCAGATTGTAAATATATTAAAAAAGGCATTGATTGTTTGTTTTATGTGTTTACATTTTAAAAATATAAAAAAATCTAATGTTTTCTTTACCAATCATTATTTAATACTAGGTGAGTCCCCGCGCTAAAATCGAAATCAAAATCGTAATTAGCGAAACCGAATTTGTATTCTTCATAACCTGAAAAATATGGAACTGAAAACCAGATTGCGTAATTATTAGAAAAGCTAAAAATACTAAAAATCCACCCAAGATTATAGAAAAACTAAAAATACTAATACTAAAAACTAAAAACTAAAAACATGTGTAACTAATGTTATTCGGGAGGAGTCAATGTTCTGAATTCGATAGTTTACACACTCTTGTGCCTACTAAGAATCTCTTCACATGAGCTCGGCTTCTTCGGTGTCTCCATCAACATCTTTAACATCGTTCTCGTCATTCTCATCAGCTGCATCTGCATCTGGGTCTATTCCCTGCAATCAATACCCCAATTTTTTAATGCACTAAGATCATCATTCGTACTTAACAATATGGATTTCATTCGATTTGATTCCTACAATCGAAGCAACCAAAAGAGAAATTTTTAAAAAAAATTGAAATGTACGTTGACCAACCTTCATCTGTTCCTTCATTTCTAGAGGCCGAAAAGAAATAATAAAGTTGGCAATCACAAACATGGGCTTGACCAGATTGGCCCAAAGGCGGGCTCTGTTAACATTTCGACTATAGTTTTATTAATATTTTCTTGCAAAACAAGAAGAAGCAAGCAGGCCAGATATAAAAGACAGCTACGTAAAATAAAAACATATAGATGCATTCATTCTTTGATTATATAGAAACCACGCATTACTATATGTATATGTATGTATATTCATAACCAAAACATCCCAAAAGATAGATTGTCTCAAACATTATTACATAACCCACAAATATAGAAAGCATATATATATCTATCTAGTAGCTGAACCAAACAACATGGGTCTCAGGGAGGAAATGGCAGACCGGAACAGTCCCAGGCTTGACCTTTAGGACTTTGAAGGCCAAGTGGTTTGGGTTCAAAGCCGAAGTGTTCTTGTGGCATACCGCAACCGCTTTAGCCCTCATCCCGTTCTCTCCTTCGAGTGGAACCGCGTAGACGCTCGTCATCATCGCCTTCACGCCTTGTGGCAGTAGAACACCGCGAATGGGTACTTCTGTTTGTGACATACCACTGAGTTGTCGTCCGAAAACTTCTTTACTCCAGCCGCCGCGATTTTGTACTTCTGCATCGGTGCATTCTTCTCGGTCACCTGTAGAAACGAAGGTTACATCGATCAACCAGAATATTATTAGACATGACACATTAGAGGTGGACATATAAATCAAATGGAACTAAACTGAACCAAGCTGAAATCTGTTTCTATATACTTGAATTGCTTTTTAGGATTTAAAAACCAAAGCTGAAACAAAAGTTAATCCAATTTGAGTATAACCGAATCGTACCAGTACCAAACTGAAATTCTTATATAATTTCTAACCATGTTGTATAAAAATAATAATTATCTACATAGGCCTTTATTTATATGTTTAAAAATCGAACCGAATCTAAACCAAAAAAGAAGTTAAAAAAACCGGAAGTACATCAAGTTTAACCAAATCTACCAAACCAAATTAGAAATATCTAATCAACCTAAACCTAAACCAAAAAAAAAAAAAAAAAAACGGAGATTAGTTTATTACCTCAGTGGAAACAGCACGGACGCGATATTTGCCAAGTTTTGAAACGCTAAAATCGACCATCGACTCCAAAGACGTCGCACAATACTTCTCCTCTCCACCGACTCTTTTCGCTTCACACTCCTCAATCGTCTTCTTCATCATCTCCGTTTCTCCCGAACTGGGTTTCACCGAGAAAGTGTTCAAAATCTCCGAAAACTTCTCCGACCCAAACGGCACCGTTTCCGCCTCCCCACGTGGCAAGAACGCCGTTTTGCCGTTGTAACCGTCCTCCGCATTAAACCGGAGGTTCATAGCTTTCCCGGGAACCATGTCCTTCTCCAGGAAGAAGAGAGCCGCTTTGGGGTCGTCGTGGAGATGAGTCTCGCTCGCTGCATAGTTATACACAAAAGGGTTTGGTCCTGGTTTCACACCGACGTAGACCGGCTGCCCTTGTGGCGCGTGTGCACTATAACGCCGCCTTTACCCACTCCTACGTCGGTTCTCTTTCCCGGTTTTGCCGGTGTGGACGCCAACGACGCAGCAGGGACCTTTTCCGCGCTAACGCTCACGTGTGTTCCCTTACCCTTGCCGCGTGTGCACTATAACGCCGCCTTTAAGGTCAAGTGTGCTCCCTTATTACTTAAAAAAATAATTTAAAAACAAAAAATGACTAATAAGGGGGGGACAAATGTCGACGCTAAGGGGGGGACAAGTACGCTGGAGAGCCCCTTCTCTCAGGTAGATTTGTAAATACAAACGCAAAACGTAAATGGAATCAATTTTGTTATATTGATTTTGTGTATTTCGACAAAAAGAATTCCATTTTAAAATCAGAAATTTCATTTGTGCTTACAATTAATATAAAAAAAAATGTTTTGTTTTCTTTTAATTCTAATTATAACTATACTGAAGGATGTTCAACCCGAATTAAACCTATCTAATCCGGTCTAAACATAAATATTTGATCTGAAACGCAAATTATATTTTAATATGGTTTAAATGGATTTATTTTTTCTATATCTAAGAAATTGAAAACCGGAACCAAATCAAAAAAGGAAGAAAAAAAGATCTAAAACCAATTTTTTTTAAAAAAACAATTAAGGATATATTTCACAAAACCCGAATCCGAACGAACCAAACTATCAATAGTAGACTAGGTTAAATCGAAAATCAAAAATACCACAGAACAAAAAGTCTGAAACTGAACCGAAATATGGAGTGAATACTTAAACACATAACTTTTTGTGTGTTTCATTAAAAAAAATTCATATTAAAATGCTGTGTTTTCTTTTGAAAAATGAAAACAACACAGTTATATATACACATATAGGGTCGGGGGGGGGGGGGGTCATAGATCGCATTAATCATTATCAATTAGTCTTGAGATATAAATCTGTGAACCTTAACAAATATCTTGAATATATGTATTATGCTCTTTCCCTCGTATATACTCCCTCCGTTTTTTTAAGATTGATTTTCTGAGTTTTTTTCACATAGATTAAAAAGCATTTAATATTAACGTTTTCTAATCATTTACTCCACAAACCACACCACATTCCAAAACTGTTATTAATTCAATCCGAAAACTGTTATTAAAATCGATTATTTTATTCCAATAAAAAAAAGGGTAATTAATACTAACATATCTACTTGTATTGTAATTAATTACTTCGTAAAAAAGAATATATTTATTAGTTAGAACTTAAAAATCAATCTTTTCAAAACAAAAAATAAAATTCAGAAAATCAATTTAAAAAAAAAACGGAGGGATCGGAGTATAATTCAGTTAATCGTTTCTGGCATCATCTATTTGACTTTCAAATTTCAGTGCAATATGTTTGATACATATCATGCGATGTGCCCTAGTTATAGTTTTTCTTTTTGTGAGCTACTTAGTTTATAAAGAACAATCGATCTTTAATTAGGAAAACAACATTTGGTTTTTCATCATTTCTTTAATCAGGGAAGGAACAATGTCACTATATTATCAACATCACTAAGCTTTTCTCTAAATTATATAATACAATAATGAAAAAAAAATACAAAATCAAATATTGAAGAGTTTTTTGTTATTCTAAAAAAAAAAGAAAGAATGTAGCAGGAACCGGTATGGGCACTTCAGCGCATTTTTATTATATAAACATGAATGCGCTCAACATGAATGTGACACATATGATAATTATAACTCATCCGATCGAGACATGTGTCATTGTTAATTTAAATCGTAACATATGTCAATGTAATAATATAAACTTGCCAATTTTAGTTATTTATTTTTAAATAGACAAAATAACAAAAAAATGAAATTGTGTTTTTAAAAAATGTAACCAAATAAATTCGAAAAAATATAATAGTACGAGAAAAATTGTAAACTATTAACTCTATATAAGATTCAGAATATATAAGAATTTTAAGAATAACACAATTTGTTATCGTGTGGATAAATAAACGAAAATTTTAATTTAAAATCTAATTATACGGATCATAATTATACGAATTGTCAATTTTAGATATTAAATATTAATTATATATTTAACCTGCGTGATTCGCGTGACCTAATATAGTAAACTATAATAGAGAATCTCTACCTGTTATTATATCTTTTCTATCTTGTGGAAAGCCGTACGTAATTCTTCTTTACTCTATCCTTTAACCCCAATTTGCGTCTATATTCAAAATGCTTTCCTTGTCCATGACTTCTATCATCTATGATCTCGTCTCGTAGAATATTGGGGTTTATCCTCTAAGACTTAATTTAACTACATATAGAAACGTAACTACTTCCATCTGATCCCAAACCTTATATGAACCTCTTGTACTCATATTTCCATCCATATGTACATGCAATGCTAATGTGTATATATATAAAAAACAAGCATCAAGATTCTTGGTCGGATGTCTCCTACAGTTCCTCTGAGCACTTCATTGGTAATACAATTTTGTATGATAATTACCCACTGAAGTGTTTGGGGGAACTCCCGGACCCATTCTACGGTTTTCAACCTGTCAAGACGAAACTTCATATGGTGCACATTTGCGGTTTTTTCTTTTCATCTTACCTTTCTAGATGTTTGAGGTTTTAATGGTTGTTTAAATGGCTTAAAGCTATATAAGTCGATGCATATAAGAACACATTTGCTACGAAAATGTGTTGTTTTATACTTGTCTATAGTTTTGAATCATTCAATTAAAGAACGTGTGTGGAATTTGAAAGATGAATGGAGTCGAAATTATTAACTTAATTAGCCCAAAGTGTGACAATAGTTGTAAGTGACTTTCTCTGTAATATGAGTTATAGAATTAATTCTTAAATTACTTCTAACATGATAATATGGTTTTTGGTTTACCTTAGAATGATTTTTTTTTTTGTGTCCGAACTGTTTCAACATCATTTTTGAATAACGAAAAATCTTCCCCTGGAATCATCAATGCAAGTTTTAGAAGCTCTTCTGTCATAGGTTCGCCGTCTAACTCACAATGGATGCTCTAATAGTTCGCATGCATGATCACAATTCTTTGATAGTTTCTTTTTTTATTTATCCGGTATGCCTATGGACTAATCTTGGTTTGGAATCTGATTTGGACATATTGTGACTGGAACAATGCCATTTTCAGTTGCTTTTGGTTTCCTCAAATGTCACAGCAGAGAGCACAACAATAACCCAATAACAAAATTGAAACTTTACTCTTTGGAAAAACCTTATGTAGATCTAACCTAATAGCTAACTATCTCGAGTCTTCCTCTTCGTCGTAGTTGAACGGTAACGGAACTGATTTAAATGCTCTGAACTTCCCCACGTTGTTCAAATGCTCGTTTTCTAACCTGTGTTCATCACCCAACAATTAAAGGCACAATCTTAAGTTAAGAAAATGATTTCGAGGAGCATTTATCAATTGTTTCTTGGTAAAGACGCTACCTGAAGAAATTCCAGATACCACGGCGTATGATCTCCAGAATAGCAAGAAGAGCAATCATTGTTTGTCGATGCAAGAACGAGAAATTGAAATCCAGCACAGTCTGCAACCACGCCAATCTCAACACAACGTTTAAGACCTACAAAGAAGAGAAAACAATAACAAAATTAAAAAAGAAACCCTAAACTAAGACTCTACTGTTGTCTTGATTTCTTAGTTCTCACCATTGCAACGTAGTAGACGGCCTTGTGAGGAACAAGAAGCTTCTCTCTCAACCAATTTTTAGATGTTTTGTGAAGCAATCCCCAGTCAAACACAATGTCCCAATATGTGCCATAAAAAGTTGCCAAGGCCGAGAAAACCCAGGCAGCGATTTTCCAGACGTTGCCTCTGTTAAGGCTATAAGCTGTTCTCAAGCACACAGCGACAATGGTCAATAAATACTTTAGAGCATTGTAGCCTTGGCTTGAATCTTTCTCTTCGATTAATCTTCGAACACACTGAAGGAAACGTGACAAGTAAGGAATCACAGCGACGATGAAGTAGAATGTACTGTATACATCGCTTGATCTGCAAGTGTTTTGTCTGAGCCTGAAGTCTCCCCAACCATAGTAACAGATGTAGAACTCCAAACTCCTCAGTGCTTGAACCTAAAGAAGACGGTTAGTTAATTAGCTGAAACATTTTGAAAACATGATCATGAAAGTTAAAAGAATGTTATGAACATACAAACCTGGCTTGTTAATTGGTCCGCCAAGAAAAAATCCGGAAGACTAACCTGCAATTTTGATGAGAACAAATTAGAAGATTTCTGTATAGATGTTTTTACTCAACGAAAACAGAGGATGTGCTTGAGTAAATACCTTGTAGAGCGGCGCAGCAATGCAGCGGAATACAACCATGAGGAAAAAGAAGCGGCTTGACCGATAAAATATGTTGAAGGGACAGATAGTAATTGCCATCACTAGCTGGAAAAATTGTACAGAAAGAAAATGTGTTACCACAATAATAACAGAATGATTTGAGATTCTTGTGGTTACGATAATGAACAACTTACAACGACAATAAAAAGGGGAAGAAGTTCAGTGATTGTCTTGTAGTCATTAGTATTAGGATCCATTTCCATGTCAAGGTTTATTAGAACAGCAGCTAGGGCAAGCGTGCCGAGACCAAAGCTTAGAAGCAGGACCTGTCTATAACCAAGTTCTGTTCCTTCTTTGAATCCGAATATGAACGGGTAATTCACTCGATATCGCTTCCAAAAGTATATGTTTGAAGCATACATGATCATGTGCACAACCACAAATCCAAAAAAACTGAAAAAAAAAAATGGTTTAAGAAGCATTATTGTCAGCAAGAAAACAGTGATTCAATTAGAGAATTTGTAGATGTTTTGTTTTGAACCTGTAAAGAGGGAACATTGTCTCCATGTAGAGTTTTTGTCCGACTGCGTCCATTATATTACGAGCATGGATGAACAAGCCAAGAGCAATCACTAGAGAGACTGAGCAGCCAACAAAAAAGCCTGGAGAAAGAAGAACAATTAAGAGAGACTTTGATTAATTTGTCATGAATTAACTGTTTCAAACAAAAAAAGCGATTTCTATTGGAGGAATATTTGTAGTTACCAGTGGAAAACGTTACTCGATGCTTTTCTTTAGTCACTTTTGGTCTTAAAAGATCCATTCCTTTGCTTCGATTCGAACTGGCGAAGTACTCGACGAAAATAGACTCAACTCTCACCATAAGTTTGTTGATCTGTTAAATGTAAATAAAGCTCTGGTTTAAAGTTTGTAGTATTATTGAAAGAAAATAGTAAGTTTTATGAGAGATATTGGATTAACCTCATCAGAGCGAGTGAGGTAGCACTTATCTACCATCTCCATGTATGGTTTTGCTGCACTTCTTGAAGCAATCTGATAGAGAAGAGATACCAAAAACATATTAATAAACATCAAGAAACTTAGATATATATATATATCTAATTAAATCAAGTGTTACCTTATCATACTTCTTCAAGATCTTTGAAATCGCTAAGGTGTTCAAGAAGCTGAAATAATCATGAACAGAGCATGGATTATATCAAACAATCTTTATGAGTTGTTTTTATTTATTTTTATTCTTAAGAATGCTTAAGAAACAATAGGCCTGGGCATATTATCCGGATCCGAAAATCCATACCCGAAAAACCGAAAAAATTCGGGTTCAGTTCGGGTTCAGATCTTTGAAAATAACCGAATGGATCTTTAGGGTGAGTAACTTCGGATATCGGTTCGGTTCGGTTAATATCCGAAATCCGTTCGGTTTTTTTGGTTTTTTCCGGGTTATAATAATCCGTTCGGATATCCGAACTAACCAAACATATCCGAAATCCGTTCGGTTTTTTTCCGGGTTTTTTGGATATTTTTTCGGTTTTTTGGTTGTATTCGGTTGCAATATAACCGAATACTCTGAATCCGAAATTTTTCATAAATCCAAAGTTTTCATAAATCCAAAATTTTTCATAAATCCGAAGTTTTTTTCGGTTTTTTCGGGTTTTTTTTCGTTTTTTTCGGATATTTTTCGTTTTTTTGGTTGTATTCGGTTACAATAAAACCGAATAATCCTAATAATCCGAATAATCCGGATAATCCGAATTCTTTTCGGATTAATCTCGGATCTTGATTTAAATATCCAAACCGAACCGAATCCGATTAAAACCGAACCGAACCGATCCGAAAAATACGAAATATCCGAATGGATATTAAATTCATGAACCCGAAAATCTGAAAATCGGAAAGATCCGATCGGTTCGGGTTCGGATATCCGAATGCCCAGGCCTGAAAGAGCATACATACCTGTAATTCTTGAGATGTTGAAGCTTGCGATAAAATACGATAAAGACATTCTTAAGCCGTTCTTCTATTTTCTTGAGATTCTCTCTTGTGAATTTGAGCTCTTCCTGGTTTGAGAGCTTGAGGAAGTTTCTAATTGTGGACAGAGGAGTTTCTTGAGTTTTGTTTAATCTGATACGGTCAAGAACACTTAAAGCCTCCGGTACTATCTCTTCCGTTGAATCCCCACCGTTGGATCCATTTTCCTCTATATTGATTCCCATCTCATCAGCTAATGTCTTCCCTTCATGATCGAACACACACAAAAAAAAAAAAAGATTCAAAGTTTTGTCCTTTCATAGTAAACCCAGTAACAAACAAACAATCTCTGAGAACTTACTCTGTTCCTTAGAATCTACGGCATTCATATCGACTGATACTGTTTCAGTGCAGCTCCAAGAAGAAGAAGGTTGATCGACTTTGATTCTGAATGCAATCAGAATATCCATTTGTTTGTTCAAAACCACTGCCTCTTTCACCATTTCATCCACTTTTGACCGGTAAAAATGGTTCACTTTATCGAGCTCGAGATCTAGGGTTTTAAAGAACACAAGCTCTGACTCTCTCCCTTCTTCCGCAACTTTCATGATGGTCGTCTCGTATCTCTCAAACCCATCATTCCCAATCGTTACACTCACCATAATATCCTGGTTTTCGATTTCCAGTGACGAGGCGGCGCGGCTGTACCGCTTTGTCAAACCGCTAAAGTTGCGGTGGACAGCTTGCTTGCGTTTTAAGGCACCTGATTTTTCTAATCTTTTCCGTGAATTTTGGATCTCTTGAAGAATGGATTTGAGACAAGCATAATCCATGTAAGCTTGTTGCCATTCTGGAATCATCTGCCCAACAAATTCTTTCCCAAACTTCATCTTTGTGTTTCTTCTCAGTTTCTCTAAATTTCTCTGTAAAACTCAAGAATCCAGATCCAATTAAGAACCACTTTTAGTTTAGATTGATCTCTCTCTGTGCTTCACTAAAAAGTTGGCTGCTGAGTAACGAACAGATTATGAACACTTACAGAGAAGACGAACAATAAAAGGAAAATGAAAGAACAGATCTTGAAGAATTACAAGAGAAGAAAAAATAAAATAAAAGGAAGGCTAATGAAAAACTTGTAGGAGCAGAGAAAGTAGGAACCTTCGTAAAAAAGGAAAAAAAGGAATTAGCCAACCATGCAACAAAACTCGGAATTTATTCAACGAGTCTCTTACATACATCCACAAACAATATATTTTATATGCTTTTTTTTGACATTTATAGAAACAAATGGAGATTGAGTCATATACAGCCTTGCAAGTGGATTTAATTCCAAGTGAGAAAATTCAAAAAAAATGAACTGAAATTTGGAAAAGACATTTGGTGTGGTGGGCTCTTGGCTGGACAGATTTTTTCACTAAAGAAGATCTTTGTTTTGTGTGACGACGAAAATCAATAATTGCTTCTTTAATAACGCATGCACCAAAAGTATTCCTCTTATATAAAGTGGTTGGTCAAGTAATATATCATCAAAATACTATAATTAGATTGAGAAGAAAAAAAGAGTATTTGCACCCCTGACAACAAATTTTATCGAAATTAGCTAAGTAACTATATCTTATTCCAGCAACTATTCACTTATCGATAATCCGAATTTGCCCTTTTACTCTCATATCTCCCCTTATTTGTTGGACCAATAGCTGAGATGCCTTGAATGATGGGAAAAATATTACTTTCTAAGAGTCTACCTACATTCCTTTGTTTACGATAATATTGAAAACCAGTTTTGCCATTCTATTATTTAATCATTTTATTATTTTTGAATTAGAAAAATTAAAAGAATTAATTTGTTAATAAAAAACAAAAAATCGGTCCTACACCTACCTGACAAAAACGAGCCCAGCTTCAACTGCTTCTTCTTGGTTTTCTTTTCTTTTTGATGTAATTATTCGTTCTTATTCAATCTTGCAAGCGAGCTAGGCTGGTTTTTTGTATGCTATTAAAGCTCTAGAAAGTGATTTTGTGTGCTATTGTTGTAGCTTCTCCACCATTGAAGATTCAAATAATATATATTCTCAATTTAGGGATTTCAATTGAGAAAATTTGAGATATTTTTAATTTATTCTTTTTGAATGTTTGTGGGGTTAGTAAGCATGTTTTGTTGGTCAATTAAGGTCTTACATTCGTAATTTATGAGTTGTATTGATTGAATCTTTGGAAAATCCGAAATAAGAACTGAGATTTGCAAAGAACGATTTGCAGACCAAGAACAACTGAGATAACTGGTACATCTAATATAACTGGTACAACTGGGATAACTAGTACAACTGGGGATAACTGGTACAACTGAGATATGTGGGACAACTAGGATAACTGGTACAACAGTGAGTGGATTATTCAGGTTCGTATCCAAGAATTGTATGCCTTACCTCCGAATTACACCAAAATAAAGGGAAAAATTCAAGAAACAAGGTTTCCATCAGTTGGAGAACGTCGCCGAATGAATAAGTCGATGCCAGGTTTCAAAGCGAGAGTGTATCCAAGATTAAATTGTGTTTGTATTTGTAGTTTTTGTTTTGTACAACTAAGTACAACTGCTAATCGTAGTGGTACAACTAAGTATTTCTTTGATGATCTGTTTTGTACAACTAAGTACAACTGATAATCGTAGTGGTACAACTAAGTGTTTCTTTGATGATCTCTGTTTTGTACAACTAAATTTTAAATAAAATCAAAATAATAAAAATCGGACACATGCGCCAACAAAAGGGGACACATGCGCCGTTAAAATAACACGTGTGCCGTCAAGTTTGTACATAGTTGTACCCAAGATTCCAGTTGTACATATTTGTTCATAGTTGTACTTCATGGTCAAAAACTTGTAAGTAGTTGTACCCTAATTTAAATTATATTTCTATAGTTGTACCAATGAAATTAGGTAATTAAAGTACATTTAACATATGTTCATGCAATAATATGTGTAAACGGTAATAGTTTGTAATATTTTCATAAGTATGAGTTAAGATTAACAAACTAACCTTAAAAGTGTAAGGTATATGATGAAAAAGTAAGATGATGTTGTAACAAATTCTCAAAAAATGAATTTATCTGATCTAAAAGTAAGATGATGTTGTAACCATATGAAACCATTATTGCATATTTGAATTGAAATTCGTTTTGAACACGTAATATTTTTTTGTTCTAATAATTTTATTTGTATATATTATCCTAATCATGACTCTTTACATATTGTGTTTATGGGCTATATTTGACATGTATCTTAATCAAATAAATACAATTTTTGGGTATTGAGTACATAAATATATTATTTTACATCATCTACCTTATACTTTTATGTTGAGTTTATAATCTTAACCACGTTATTATGAAAACTAACAAATAATGTACTTTAATACATATTATTATATGAAAATATATTAAATGTCATCTAATTACCTAATTTCATAAGTACAACTATAGAAATTTAATTTAGAGTACGGTATACCTAATTACAAGTTTCAACTATAAAAGTACAACTACATTCAAGAGGGTACAACTAAAAACTTGGGTACAACTATTTGAAATATTTGTCAGCGTCAAATGTTAAATAAACAATTTTTTTATTATTTGACAGGTGCATATGAAATTTGTGGGTGCAAGTTTCTTTTTGATTTAATTTATTTAATTATTTAATATGTATGATATTTTCATTTTGATATAATCCAATTGTACCGAATATTTTCAGTTCTCCCGATAGGAGTTGTACTTAATAGTTCCAGTTGTACAATAAATATCAAAACAAACTTGAATCCTGTTTCACCAGCACCCACACAAACCAAAAACAAAAAAAAACCTCAAGTTACACTGCTAAGTCTCGTCAAGAAACCAAAAACAATTTATCGATTTTTGACCCAAAATTCATCGATTTCGCCAGCACAATTCCTGCATAAAGAAAAGAAAACACACACTTATTTCAATTTTTTGACCCAAAATTCATCAATTTCTGTACAAAACCTAACGGTCCCTAATTTGATTTGAACGAACGAAATTGGTGAATAGAAATCGAAGACGATTGAAAAAAAACAAAAACAGAGAAGAAAGGAAAAAGTAGAAAAAGAAGTATTTGAAATTTAAAATTTCAGAACATAAAGGGAAAAAAATAATAAAAAAAATGTGGGTCACGCGCGATGAAGGAGGAAAAGGAAATGGAAAAAGAAGAAAAAGAAAAATTGGGTTTAGATGGACGAAGCAGGAGAAAGAGAGGGAAAAAAAAAGAATTTTTGTTTTTTTGGTTTAGATGGATGATGAAGATGAAGGAAGAGAAGGAGAGGGAAAAAGAAGATTTTTTTTTTTTGGATTTAGATTGACGAAGGAGGAGAAGGAGAGAGAAAGATTAGAAAAAAAAAATTTGGGTTGTCGATGAAGAAAGATAGTGAAATAATAAAAAATTTAGATCGACAAAGGGTTAGAATTTTAATTGGATCTGATTTCGATCCGAATTTAATTGGTTCGGGTGGATAATCCATTATCAGTTTGGTTAGGTTCGTAAATAAGTTAACTTTTGAAAATTTTAAAGTAATTTTAATATTTTTTATTTAAAATAAAATAAAAAAGAAAATAGTTTTTAGAAGAGGGACATACGACCTTTTTTAGATCGATAGAGGCATACGAGAATTTTATCGAAATTAGCTAAGTAACTATATCCTATTCCAGCAACTATTCACTTATTGATAATCCGATTTTATCTCTCATATTTCCCCTTCTTTGTTCAACCATCTCTCTGTCATCTCTCTCTCTCTCTCATCTTCTTCGATTGAGGAAATCGAATTTACTCTACAATTCTTCGAAACTTTCAAAGATTTCAAAAGATTAGATGAAATTATATTAAATTAAATTAAATTAAAACCCACCTGCTGATCATCCCATTAATCCAATGTCTGATTAGTGTTCTGGGTTACTTTTCGGTATTTTTGTTCAATCAATCTACCGATTTCTCTCTCTAGATTTTGGGGGTTGCTCTGTCTCTCTCTCCCTTTCTTTCTCTGGTTTTCTGTCTCCCAATCGAGAGACGGAGGGAGAGAGAGAAACATTGATAGATTTGTTTCGATTCTGAGACGTAATCGAAATCGATGGGTTTCATCGTGGATGATAACGACGGCGAGCTTTTGATTCCGCCGTCGTATTTCTCGAAGATCGAAGATGGAATTTACTGATATGGGTTTCCTCAGCCGGAGAATTTCGGTTTCTTATCAACTCTGAATCATAAATCCATCATGTAAGATTCTCTTTCCGCAACGGATCTGTGGTAGAATTAGAGAGAAGAGTGGAGATTTGACTAATCGGAAGAGATGAAGGAGGATTGAGTGAGATCCATGGACGTGGAAATTGGTGGTAAATAACATTAATAACACATTAAAAGTAAACTTGGAAGAAGAATTCTCTCGTATGTATAGATACATAATCTGGAAATTATCATTCAATAAATTATTTATTTATTGCGGTAAATAAAAATTTAAAGATATATCGAAATGTTTAATAATTGAGTTATCGTGCTAAACAAAATGATAGAGGTAAATTTATATGTTTATTTAGTATAACAAATAGTTTAGCATATTTCAAAATAGTTTAGCATGTTATAAATACTATGAGGGTAGTCCGCGTTTTGCGCGGACAGAGAGCTCCATCCATAAACCTTAATTATGTCATTCCAAGTTTTATGGATGCTGAATCGAAACGTGTTTATTGATCTCAATTCGATATGATTAAAACAGATTTATTAAAACAGATTTATCGAAACAAACTACAGCAATCTAAAGTAGACGAATATAAAAAAACATAGATCGAGAGAATACACTGAGAATATGCTAATTAGAATACAGTTTGAAGATAACAAAGTTAGGAGCATTCGTATTAGAGAGCATGACATCGGTTCCAAGGTAAATATTAATTAAAAACACATAAAGGATATCGAAACATATGAAAGTCAAACAAAGATATTAAAACTAAAACTGTAACCAATACAAAGAAATCAAAGAAAAAAATCAAACTACGTTTATAAAATCCAATAAAAGCCTAAACTAAACCAAACGTGAGGACGTGAAAATGCTTTCAAAAACATCTTTGTAAACAACGTTCATTGTCTTCCGTTGTGGCTCCCCCTTTTGATCGGTTATTAAAATCTGCAATCTTTTTCTCGATGTAACCCTAGAAACAGCCCATGTGAGAATACTGGCTTAGGCAAAACCAAACCAACCTTTTGCAAAGTCTGACCCTGGCTTTTATTTATCGTCATAGCAAACGCGATAGCAACGGAAAATTGTCTACGACGCATCCTAAAAGGAAACCTTGCTTCTGGTGGAGAAACAAACATTCTAGGGATCAGAACCCGTTTCCCTACTTTATCACCGCTTATAAGGCTAGCCTCGATCACATGGTTAGCTAATTGAATTACCAGCAACCTCATACCATTGCACAATCCACCCCTAGGATCAATATTTCTCAGCATCATGATAAGAGCACCAATCTTTAACTTTAAACAATGGTTAGGCAAACCATATACTTTAATATTGTTTAGATATTCCTGGGTATAAACCATACCACCCATCTTACTCGTGTCTGAAGTATCAATATGTTTCATAAACTAATCACATCATTAAGTTATTAACTTTGTTACCGATAAAAAACCAAACACAAATATAACAACAATGTTAGACTTACAATCAATCCAAAAAAAAAAAAAA
>PKMM01048317.1:1266501-1287685 GCA_002933915.1 Eutrema heterophyllum | reverse complement strand
TGATTGAGTGTTGATTGATTGTTGCATTTTCGTTGACTGAGTTAGTTTACTGGTTATCATTTTTCCATTTCAGGTTGCTGAATTAGGCAGACCAGTGAGTTTCGGTGAGGTTTTCATCATGGCTAATACTAAGAAAGATGGAACCTTTGTAGATAAAAAAGCGGAGCAAGTTGCTGAGCTCTATACGCAGAAAAAGCAAGAGAAGTTGTCTAACCTCGAGTCTGATACCACAGAGATTTCTGATGGTCGTCATCCACAGCTATCCATTGAAGAGGATAACGAGCTTTTTATTCAGGTTAAGCGCTTCCTTCACTAATTTGTTATGTTTAGGATTTTGATTGATGATATAGTGTTTGGTATTAATTTTCTTTCTTTTATTTTGGTAGTCTACATTCACAAATGATAGAGGAGACCTGTTTGGCATTGGAAGCCTCAAGAATCAGCTCAAGGGAAAGGGAAAACACCTGCAAACCTCTGCTTCTTTCCAGCATATGCAACAACAGCTTGAAGCGGCTCAAAGGAAATTGGAGGAACAAGCTGCTCATATCGCCCAGCAAGAAGCAGAGAATGCTCGACTTGCAGCTGCTCAAAAGGCCCACACCGCCGAGCTTGCGATTGTGAACAAGTTCTTGAAAACCGACAACAGATTCCTCGCATTCCTTGCCCAAGAAACAGATGCTGATGGTCCATCCTCTCCTCTCCACTGATTTAGCTAACTTCTTTCTCCCTTCTCACTTGAAATTTTAAACTTATCTTATCTTTTGGAAATGGAAAGAACTTGTTTTTCCATTTTGGTTTAGAACATGAAAGTTATGTTATTTTGTTGTATGAATATCTTGGTGTATAATATTTGGTGTTTATGTTTATCAGATTGTTTCACTTCTGTTTAGAGTTTCAAGTTTTAAGTTTTAATCTAGTAGGTTTTAATTATGAAATTGATAATCTTAGAAGGTTTCACAAAATTTAAATAAACAGTCGGTAAACAGTCGGTAAATTGCCAAATTTCAGTCGTAAATAAGTAGCAAAAATAGTAGGTAATCCGTCGTAACTCAGTCGTTATAATTTACGACTGATTACCGACGACCCAAGTAGTAGCAACCTATAGTCGCTATTCAGCCACTAATCAGTCGTAAATTTTTACGACTGATTACCGACTACTACGATTGTAGTAGCAAAGATCAGTCACTATTCAGTCACTAATCAGTCGTAAAATTTTGCTACTGATTAGCGACTGAATAGTGACTGCCTAATATCAGTCGTAAATCAGTCGTAATTTTGCGACTGATATTTTTAGCGACTAGACCTTTACCTACTGCAAAAATCAGTCGGTAATCAGTCATAACAGGGTGTTTTGCTACTGATTACCGACTGATTTTGCAGTAGTAAAAAAAATGTTTTCTTGTAGTGCAAGGACCATTACATTGATACACGTGTTTCACATACTTACTAATACTTTGTATAGTTCACTAATTACCCCCTCATGATTTGATATCCATTTTTGTTTGCTGCTGAAAACATCAGATTCTTTCATAAATTGTGAACAAATAAGAACAAATCAATTAAAGAATCTCCAAAATGTGAGCTACGTCACAAATATTGCAACTTCCGTTTTCCACAATAAGCCTATAACTTCACATGAACAAAATGGAACTAAGTTGTTTCAAGTGAAGTTGAGCACTTTTTTATATATTTGCATCAAGTTCTAGTTTGAGTTAGTATTTGCTAGCCTATAAATCCCTCAATGATAATACAATGTCATAAGAGATTACATGATTAACTCTCTTGGAATCAATGTAACTTTACAAATTTATGTTTGGCATCAAAATAGGAGTAGCAGTACTCTTCTTTGACACTGCCGTGAGGTATTCTTTTCTTTCACCCACTCTCCTCTCTCATACATGCATACACATGCACACGTTGAACGTTTGTATTCTGTATTGCAAAACTCAGTCTTAGGACTTAAGAAATCTTTGGTCTGGGGATCAATTAGGAACGTTGATTTAAATTTACACCTATGAATTAGAAGGATTTGTATAATGAATATGGATGGATATGGCACATGATTATGAATGTTCAGTTAGGGGAAAGATCAAGACAAAAATGGCTAGGTGTGGAGGCATATCCGCTGGCTCAGTCGGATGATCTGCTGGCAAAAGTATACAACCGACCCTCAGAAGAAGCAGTAGCAAAGCCATCTTCAAGATGGTTCATATCAAAGAATGCAATTCATGTCTCAGGGCTACTTGGTATGAAGCAAGAGGACTCGGTTTCAGATTCTCCACCTCCTAAGGCTCGGCGAAAGAGGATTGTACGGAAGAAGGTTGCTGCATCTGCCTCTTAAATAACCAACAAAACCTCTAAAAATGTCGCAATTTTAGGTGCCCATGGAAGAGCAACAGTGAGATTATGTTGTTCATTTGATATGAGGCACGTTTGAAAAGTTTTGTTGCCAGAGGAAGATGAAGGAATCACCAAACCGGGGGATTTGAACTATAGCTTTTTTCTTTATGATTCAATCTCTCAAGGTTTAAGTGCTTTTGGAAAAAGACATTTCTATTTTTTAGGTGGTGTGGTGATGCTATCTCTGGTTAAATCTCAAATACCTCTTTTTTTACCTCTCTCAATGTTTCTAATAAATAGCCACATCTTTTATGTTCTTAGCTTTTTTCACAATAATCCAAATTGGTAAATAATATGAACCAGAACACAATATTCTTGATAAACAAAAATTCAGAAGAAACTAACAATCCACACAAATGAAAATGGTTTAAAATGGTTTATTCTTCCCACATTATATAGCACACAAAAATGTTATATATGATACAGAAGTATACAATTGCATTTAATTTAAGAATCCCCGACAACCATTCTTCAAATTTAATGGAAGCCATTAGAATTCCACAAAGTGACTATCAATGGTCTTGAGCTGCTCCAACTTCTCTCCATCCGCGATCCCATTATCAATGTTCAACATCTGTATGTATACTATAATACATCATCATAATCTTTTCCAATCACACTCGGAACAAATCACGAATCACTCAACTATGATTATTTATACCATAATAAAAGAAATGATGGACAACGAAGCTAAGGCTTGATACTCGGGACACGTTAGTGTGTGAGCTCCTCTTTTAAGATATCCCTCCCACCCTCTCTTCTCTACAAGCGCTTTCTCTATACCTCTAGTAAACTGCATTCACATTGAAGTCTCCCCATCATTAATCACATTTAACATTAGTAAAAGTTGATGTTCATATGCTCACATACACATGCCGCCCGTCACTGCATTTCCTATTCATGAAAAATCAGTTAACTCACATCACCCGGGTCCAAAATCAGGAGATTGTACTGAGGAGTAAATGTAGTTCCTTGCAACCGTCTCTGAATCCCAATTATTGTTCTTGAGTGCCCTTCATGTTGGATATACAAGGGCCTGCAGTACACACGAAGATCAAGAACTGAAACAGAACCACCTACCCTTTGCTCGTCATATGAACACCAGAGGAAACATCTAACTTGTTGTCTGAGAAGTAATTCCAAACCCAGTCCATTAAAACCGCTCCTATTCCGATTCTAGAAGGATTACAACCATGAGAGCAAACTGTTTTTTCCGTCCCACTTTCGCCCTTTTTAATCATATATCTGTCCATGGGACCATATGACTTTATCTTGGGAGCAATAGCAGAACCATGGACTGAAAGATACATTGATTGAGATTTCTTGGGAGCAAAATCAACAACTCTGGCTTTTAACCCGAAAGAACGTAACAACGCAGCACATTTAGTGGTTCCAATCCATCTCTTGGAACCGTAGATTTGGTTATTGAAATGGAGATCTCCAGAGACATCAAAATCATTGTTCCAAGCTAACTCTAGCCAGCGTTGAAGCGAGGGAATGTGAGGAACAAAGTTAGAGCCACCAAAGAGAACTCTTTTAGAGTCTTCTCTATGAGAAAGCAAGTGAGAGCATTGCATTTGAATTTGAATAAGGATTAAGTATCTATAAGAAGATCAACAAAAAGTACAAACTATAAAAAATTAAGCATATCAATACCGATACAATAGTCAATCATTAGATTAAGAAAAGCACAAAACAAAAAGACAATAATATAGATAACAAAACAAAAATAGAAAAAAGAAAACCACACAAATTCGCAGACATGACATACACGAAACGCATACCTCAACAAAGCCGTAAGGATGCACAACACAGTTTTCTCCAGAATTAGAAGTACCTACATGTTCAAAATTTCAAACCAGTTAATATTATATCGATTAGAAAGAACGAACAAATCTCTAAAGCAAGGTAAGAGGCAAGACCCCCAAAAACATATAAAAGACGTGAATAATAAGAGAAATACTAACAACATAATCAAAGCAATAGTAACTCAGGTGATGCCCTAATTGAAGGGCAACAAAGCTATATTTATAACTCATAAACAAAGATAGGGCTTAGGTCAATTTTTTTTCTCTCACCAAAAACGGCGGCCGCCTTCTAAGGCTTATTAACCAAATCAGGCTCTAGCCCAGTACAAGTTTATAGTTAAACGACCCAATACTAAATTAAACCGGGTAGCAAAATCGGTATGGCAAATTTTGAAATCTTAAAAAACTTAATTTGAACCGAAAAAAGGATAATAACCGAGTTTTACGATTTAAGATGAATGAGAGAACTTCATTCCTCAAAATTTACTTCGTTTTTACTATATATGATGATATATCAAACATAGAAGTTAACTAGTTAACAATTAGAATACCACGTTAAACAGTTTAGCATGTTATAAATATATATCAAACATGAAAGTTAACTAGTTAATAATTAGAATACCACGTTAAACAAAACGTTAAAGATAAATCTATATGTGTATATGGTAGAAGGTAAAAAGACAGACCATATAGTAAGCTATTCAGGAACGATACAGACATTTCCGATAACAACAGGAATAGTACCTACAGGTTTTTTATTCTTCTTTGTTACTTTACTAATTTTGATCCCATTCTTGGTTTTCTACCTAAAAAAAATTGGGACAAAAATAGTAAAAATTTAAAACGCATTGTTAATTTTTTTTTGTTCGACAGTAAACGAGTAAAGTAAATACTCCTATCTCAAATATCAGTAAAAAAACAAAAGAAATGGATCCAACAACTTTTAGACTAGTGACTCTCTTTTGTTTTTTGTTTTTTTTTTTTGAAATGACACTTCTTTTGTATATCATACCAAATAATGGAGTTTTTGTCCTTTTTTCTTCTAATTTAATAGGGTATTGTCACTGCAGGGCCTTCAATACTTTTGAAATTAGTTTTGTAAAAAGCTCACTGTATCGAACGACTGTTGACATACGAATTGTCAATTTAACCCCTATGTTATATATATATATATATATATATTTTTTTTTTTTTTTAAAACTCACCCTTATCTCCTCCATCTTCACCGGATCTATCACCGATCTTTATCGTTCGCAACCATCTCATTTTACAAATCTCTGAGTTCGAGAGGATATTCGCGTGATCGGTTGTCTACAACCATGGGAGGAGGAAGAGTCATGATGACGACAGCGAAGGTGGCTGGAATCAGAGTCGGAAAAGGACGATTCAGGTTCCCGACGGCGACGCCTCCGGCAAATGATTAGTTTGTGATCAGAAACGCCGCCGGGTCTAAGCTGGTTTCGGCCTCGATTTCATCGGTTGTTCATCCTTCCGCCGTAGAAGACGCGATGAATATGCATAGGCCGGGTTGGGACAATTGGGAATTCGCCTAAGAGGAGCTGATTTGAGCAGACCTCCTACTTTCCAAGAGGCTAAAGAAGCCACCGAAGATCGGAAAGAGGCAATCAATAAGTAAGATTCTTCCTTCATCTTATACTGCTTTTCCACTCTCAAACTCGTATGTGGGCTTTTTCGTTTACCAATTTGATTTAATTCGGATTATGATTTCTAATTCGAGGAATCTTGATTGAATTTTCTGGGTTACTCTTTGGTGTTTAGATTAGTTATAGCCATTTCCTGTTGTTACTAGTGCTCCATGTGAGATTAGAAATCGAGAAAGTAAAAGATTTTGTCAGAGGTGTATTGTATTGTTGAAAAATAAGACCTTTCACTTTGAAACGCTGGAGTCCATTTATGTGTAACTTATGTTTATGTTTGCTCATGATTTTCCAACTTTTGTTATGGTGAAGAAGTTGATGGCCTTGGTGGTGACGGTGCTAATGCTCTTTAAACTGTCATCATTGAAATCTATGGAGGTCCGAGTACAACGGAATCGTCTCAGACGCGTCGAATAGATAATTCACAAAATATGAATTATTTTAATAATATGAATTATCAAATTTATTTTGATACTCAAATAGATATTTATAATTAAATATGAGTTATTTTGATAATAAGAGTTATTATACGAGTTATCTTGATAATCGAATAAATATGTATGATAAAATATGTATTATCTTGATAATACAAATTATAAAATATAAGTTATTTTGATAATCAAATATGAATTTAATATATGTTATTGTGATAATCAAATAGATATATATATATAAAACATAATTTGTTTATCGATGTGAGTTGTAGGGACAATTTAGTCCGAATCAGAAAATAACTTTTTTTAAAACTAATTTTGATTTATGTTTATAGACTTACTTAATTTTTCAACTATACTAGGCTATACCTCGTTCACCCAGTTCAATATCAACATATATAATATAAGGATTAAACTGATTCTATAGTTTAACAGATGTTCATTGTATTCTCCGGAGAAATCAATAACACGAAATTTACTACTGCAAACTAATTTATTATATATAAATGGCATATTAATCTATAGTTTTGAGGGACAATGATTGGTATCTACTCTGTATATTTTGTAGACACGTGCATTAGTCTTTATAATTATTAATTAGTATATGAATTATTAAATTAGTTAAACTAATTATGGATTAGTTAAACTAATTATGGAGTCGGACGCGTTTAGCCCACTTTATCCCTTTTGTTTTCGTTTGACAAACAATCAATTATAGGTGTAATTTTCATCATTATCACAATTTCCAAATTTTTATTCCAAAACATCATCATACCA
Source organism: Eutrema heterophyllum (assembly GCA_002933915.1). NCBI lineage: Eukaryota > Viridiplantae > Streptophyta > Magnoliopsida > Brassicales > Brassicaceae > Eutrema > Eutrema heterophyllum. Next base: position 1,280,608 of record PKMM01048317.1, on the reverse strand, counting down.
TAGTAATTATCATACATCATCATCATCATTATAATATCATCCTCATACCAAAATAATTATCATAATCAATAACATTATCACCATGATATCATCAACATCAACTGATCATTAACATCATCATCATAACATTATGATTATTCTTTATTATGATTAAAATTAAAATTAAAATTATAATTTTTGGGTTAATTATAGTTATAATTAAAAAGCTATAACAATAAAATATTAAAATTAAAATTTTAATATTCATCGTCTAAAGAAGTGTCTTTTTGTTGTGTTTATTACTCCAAAGGTCTGAGGGGTTCCATATTTCTCGTTGAAAGCGAAAGTCGGAGGGTTTGAGATGGTAGAGCAGTAGCATAAACAATATACTGTTGAAACTGTATATTTTGATTAATGTACATATTTTAAGTGATTGACATAACTGTGTCTAATTATATATAAAATTATTTAATATATATATTCGTAAGCATTATATCTATATTTGTAAGCTAACCACAAGGAGGTGGTCGAATGGTAGTGGACTCCTGGGAATGAGTTGACAACTCTCCTCTTGGATTCGAAGCTCTTTCATAACTAACTTTTCTTTTTGTGGCCAAATAGGATATGAGGCTAATGTCTAGGTAAAAAATTAATGGTAAATTTTTTTAAAATTCAAGAAATATTTATTGAAAATAATTGATTTTTTTAATTACTATTGGGTTAGTCATTAAAAATTGTAGTGTAAAAAGTTTATACATTTATGAGTGAACATTAATTTTTTTTTTTAATGTGTGAAAACTCTAAAAAATATATCTTTTAAAAAGAGAGAGAGTATTTTTCAAAGGTATTATCAAATCTTCTAATTTTCTTTTTAAACATGTACGTAAGTCACCAACAGTAACAACATGGTGAAACAACAAGCTTCACAACCATGGCCATGATATATTGCTGGTTGTGAAATAACAAAGCTTCCCAACCGGCAATCATTGTCATTGCTTGTTAATGACTTTCAAAACATTTGATACAGAAATGAAGAACACAATTGTTGATCCAAGAAATCACCGAGGATATTAGAATGTTATCATGTGAAAAGGAGGTGAGATTTTCGTAAATAAAAAGGAGACAACTTTGTGAAGAATAAACCGGGATTTATAAGAGACAGGTCGGGTGTATGCGACGAACAGGTCGGGGACCGTATCCTTTGTGTTGATGGTTGAAACAAGATAGATTATTTAGGTTTTCGAGCTAGTTCCGAGTGGAATCCAGTTCGGTGTTCTAAATAACGTCGTTACAACAGTGCAGAGAGAGAGAGAGAAATATAAGTGGGGGAGAGAGTCTTCTTCATAAATGCTCGCTAAGGGGTATTTATAGCAAAGGCTGTATAGTTGTTTTCCGCGTTTCCGGGGTGACGTGGTGCTTCCAGCGCCTTTAACGGGTAAGGTATCTCGAGGTATGCGCCCCGGTTTCTGCGGCGGGTAGATCACGATGGGCTCGATGCCGAACTGCTACGTAAATAGGGTACTATTAACGAGCTACCCCCCAAGTGTCATCTTTTCCCTGGGTCCCTTCGCGTAGAGTTGGCGGGGTGTCAGCGCGAGCTCGGTGGGCCCTCCTACACCAAGTATGTTGACTTTTGGCTGGGTTTGGACTGGATGAGCCTTAATTGCTGAGATAGGCCTGGTTAAATTGGGGGTGCTAAGCCCACCTCCAACAATTGGCCCCCCCAGTTCGGTGTCATGAGGCGTGGTGAATGCATCGAAATAGTCCTTTCGTCAGCTCGGGCCATCTCAGCTCGGTCTCCAAGATTTTAGGGCTGACTGTTGAGACTTGTTGGGCGGGAACAATCGATCACACATGTTAGTTCTCCCGCTAAAACTGGAGATTGATTGCGCGTGTCGGACACGCGGGGGAGTGTGAAAGACGTTTCACGTTTTCCAAAGTGACTCTTGTTTTCTGCGCGTGGATACCGCGAAGCGACGTCATCATTAGGGTTTTGGTCGTCGCGCCTTTTCGCCACGTGTCGAGCTGTCGTTTCCCTTTCCCCTCCTTCTCCTATTTAAACCCTCTTCCTCCTTCCTCCTTTCTTTTTATTCTTCTACGCATATACTCAAGGTAACTCCTCCTTCTTTCTTGTGAAATTTTTGTTCGGGATTTCATTAAGATTCTTCGCCATCGGGTTGAGTTCATTCAGAAGTTTTCTCCCTTGATTCGTGCGATGGCGTCGATGCTTCGAGGGCTCCGGGTTGAATCTAGCGGCGAATTGGCTTCTCTCAGCGACCATGACGATTCGCCGACGAGAAGTTCTTCTTCGAATGACGGTTCGGGGCGTACCTCCTCCCCGTGTCGCGGCGACGGAGGTGAGATACAGTCTGCTCAGTCGACTTCGGGGTCTGCTCCGTCGATTCCGGGGGTTCGCCAAGGGAGGTCGGTGGCTGGAAGATCCTCCTCCGATGGCCACAGCGCCGATCGGGGTGGACGAGGAGGCGGACGAACTGGAAGAGTTCGGAAACCTAGGGCTCCGAAGCCTCCCCAGGTTTCTTACGACCTGGGTGGTTCACCGACCTGGAGCACACCGGAGTCTATCGCGAGTTTGGCATCAAAGTGCGGATTTCCCAGATCCGCCGAGCTCCGACTTCCCAGGTCGGAGGAACGTCAATAAGATCCTCCAGAGGGCTTCGTCTGCTTGTACGAGAGCTTTTTCACGAAGTGTGGGCTGCGCCTCCCCCTTCCCGACCTGTTTGTTGCGTACTGCAAGAGGCGGGGGTTGGCCTTTTCCCAGATATGTCCATCCACAATTCAAGGCATGGTTGTGATGCTGACTCTCGGGTGGGAATGCGATATGGTGGTGACTCCCCGCATGTTCGAGGACCTCACCTATCAGAAGGGGAACTCTGCATACCTGGGGATATACTATGCCTCCTTTAAGCCCAATGTGGATCTTATCGAAGATAAGCTGAGCAAAGTCGACCATTGGTCTCGCAGCTACTTCTTCGTCTGTGCTACCGAGGTGGTTGGTCTTGACCCGACGGGGAGATACACCCGGGCTGGAATTTCTCTCCGGGTAGGGGCTTGTAGATCGTGTCATATGTCTTCTTTTTGTTATAACTGGCGTTGTGGTTCTGTTTTCAGGTTCACATCCTGTCGGTTTCAAGTTGTCCGATTACACCGGTGTTCTATCTGTGCTTAGGTCGCTGAAGCCGAGAGATTGGAAGTCCTTCACCCCGGGGAGAGTTACTGAGGCGATGTATGGTAGGTCGTTGCCATTTTTTTTTTTTTACTGAACTGATGGTTTGTTGTGAATAGGTCGCTCAAGATTTGCTATCCCGTCCTACTCGGATTCCTTCATTGCGCATCCTTCTCCGGCTGTGGAGGAGACAGCCCGGCAAGAGGCGCCACAGGCTGGTGCGTCCACGGCCGTTCCCGGGAAGAGGACGGGTGAGGGTCAGGGCAAGAAAGTGTCCAAGAAGAGAAGGATCGGTGAGGTGGAGTCCTCTTCCTTAGGTCGGGAGGATGGTCAGGCCGACGTGCCTAGTGGTCGACCGGCCGTTGGGATGGAGTCTTCGTCTCTAGGTCGGGAGGATATGGGACATGGTCGTGGGACCGAGCTGTCCGAAGACCCCGTTGGTGAGGTGACTGGTGGGCATGGGACCGACGTGGCCGGGATCCGGGAGACAGGTGTCCACCGAGCTGGAGTCGGAGAAGGCGCGATCAGCCGTTCTGGAGGAGGAGCTTGCCGTCGCGAAAGGGGAGGTCGCGAAGGTTTGCGGGGAGCGGGAAGCGTTCCGATCTAAGGTCGCATGGCTGGACGGTGCCATTGAGCGGGCAAAAGTGTCTGTTGCCAAGGAGAATGATCGGGTCAAAAGGAAATGGGCGTCTCGGAATCAGAAGTGGGCTGCTAAGATGGAGAAGGTCCTTGCCCATTTGGCTGGTCGGGACCGGGCCTTGCCTACGTACTTGTTGCTTAGCCAGGTGGTCGGGGACCGTATCCTTTGTGTTGATGGTTGAAACAAGATAGATTATTTAGGTTTTCGAGCTAGTTCCGAGTGGAATCCAGTTCGGTGTTCTAAATAACGTCGTTACAACAGTGCAGAGAGAGAGAAATATAAGTGGGGGAGAGAGTCCTCTTCATAAATGCTCGCTAAGGGGTATTTATAGCAAGGGCTGTACAGTTGTTTCCCGCGTTTCCGGGGTGACGTGGTGCTTCCAGCGCCTTTTACGGGTAAGGTATCTCGAGATATGCGCCCCAGTTTATGCGGCGGGTTGATCACGATGGGCTCGATGCCGGACTGCTACGTAGATAGGGTACTATTAACGAGCTACCCCCACGTGTCATCTTCTCCCTGGGTCCCTTCGCGTAGAGTTGGCGGGGTGTCAGCGCGAGCTCGGTGAGCCCTCCTACACCAAGTAGGTTGACTTTTGGTTGAGCTTGGACTGGATGAGCCTTAATTGCTGAGATGAGCCTGGTTAAATTGGGGGTGCTAAGCCCACCTCCAACAACAATCTTCAGCAAAAAGGCACATGAAATTTTTTTAAACTTAATGATTATGTGGATTCAATGAAGAGATCTTTTTTCTCCTCGTCTAGTTTGTTTCTTTGTTTTTTTTTATTTATTTTTTGGCAAGGTCTCAATGTATATGGCTAAGCAATTTTTGTAAAATTTCAAAACTTTCATTCCTTAATAATATTTACATTCTTAGTAACCCAAAAAAAAAAAAACATGTACGTAGTTCACGTATAGAATCTTTAAAATGTAAAAATCCATTAGTTAGTTTGATTCATTTTAGAAACTGTTGTTAAAACAGAGCAATTTAATGGGTCTTCCCTCCAAAGGTCAGAGGTATTCCGTATATATTTAACGTCGAATGCGAAAGTCCGAGATTTGGCTGCTACTTGTTTTAGAACAAAAATAATATTTGAATAATTGAAAGATATTATGTATATATATATATATTTTCTCTGAAACATTTTTATTATATAAAACAAAGGAGAAATACATGGTGGGATACGGTTTTGAAATACGATTTTGGAATACTAAGCCGGCGGAAAACGAATCTTTCTCGGAGACTAAGCCCGACACACGGGAGACTAAGCCCGACACACATGAAACAAAGCCCGAAACAAAAACAAACAAACCCGATCTACTAATAGTCGGAAAGACAAACAACGAATTCCGAACAATCAAAACTAAACCCGAGACTAGAGATTTAGCCTAAGAAGAAAAATCCTCGCCCAATCTAATGACGAAAGGAGAATCGAATTGACACTAATCATACCCGATCCAACCAACAAAGGGATATGTAACCATTTTCTTCTAACATAAACCAAGGCCTAAAACAAACCTTGAAACAACCACGTTCAACATCTAGTACCACAATCCACCGAAGAAGCCTGACAGAGACAGAAGACGAAGAGGGAAGGACGACGACAACAGATCCGAAGCTTCCACCGTTGAAGCGAAGGGAGAAACTTCCACTACGAACAACACCGAGAGAAATGAAATAAGCTACCGACGAAACCGCTTAAGTCCGATCAGATCTAAATCCTCTTAGCAGCACAGATCTAAGAACCCCATACCTGCAACACAATAGAAACACATAACTACAACGAAGAAAAACCGAATCCAGTCAAAATAGATCGGATCAAAAGAGGAAAAAAGCCAGACAAAACTTAAAACAAGAGAGGCACAACGCCGGGGCAAGGAGCCACCGGACGTTGGCCAGGAAACGCAGAGGCGAGCTTTTGTTTTCAAGGAGAGAGAAGAGAGAAAATATCTAGAGGCATTTTTCAAATTAATTTTCTCATATATATTTAAGAGAAAATTCATGAAACTAACCTCATTCATAGAGAATATTACTAGAGTAACTTCTAGGGAGCAAGGGCTCACTAGACTAACCTTACAAAGTTGGTCAATCTCCATTTTATCCATATGTTGTATTATATTACGATTATGCCATTATTTATTTATTTTTGATTTATTTTTTTGAACAAAAAACTGATTAATGATTAAAATAATCAAAAAAAAAAAAATTCTCACCTCTCATCTCTCACCTCTCACATCCACGACTCTCTCTCTCTCTTCTTATACTTTTTTCTCTCTCTCCCTCTATCTCTTCTTCTTCCTCTTCTTCTCTCTCTCCTTCGCCAACGGATTTCAGTGATTGTGAGTGCATCTCCGGCGTTGTTTCCGACTGCTCCACCGCCGTCTTCCACCAGATGTGCTCCCCGGAGCCAACATCTTCGGCCAAGGCAACGGCACGGCTAAAGGCGGCTCCCCACGCGCCAGAGTCGCCGTCTACAAAGTCTGTTGGCTGCCGGTCAAAGGCAACGAGTACTACGACGCCGACGTGCCGCTTTCGACGCCGTAATCCACGACGGTGCTGACGTCATCTCCGTCTCGCTTGGCGGCAAGCCTACCTCGTTTTTTAACGACAACGTAGCAATCATGTCGTTTCAAGAAGCAGATCGTCGTCGTTTGCTCCGCCGAGAACTCTGGACCGGCAGATGGTACGGTTACGAACGTGGCGCCGCCGCCGAACACGTGTTCGTCGAAATTTTGAACATTGTTTTCATTGGATTAATCGTTTTTTTGGTTGATATGCTGCTTCATGAGGTAAGCCCACCACTTGTTCGATAAAATGCCGCTAATGATGGTAGATTTATTGGTAGATTTTCATTTGCGGTAGATTTGTTTAATACGTTGCGGTAGATTTGTTTAATACGTTGCAGTAGATTTGTTTAATAAAGACGTAGTGGTAGACTTGTTTAAAATCTTGATGGTAGACTTGTTTAAAATCTTGATGGTATACTTGTTTGTAGCTTCGTTGATTTGAGTTGCAGAGATATAGATTGGGATTCGTCAAGTTGTAGATCCACCAGATCTGCTTAGTCGCCTCCTTCCGGCAAAAACGCGTTTGATTCTCGACACACGATATGGTAGACTTGTTTTCAACGATTTAGTAAATTTGTTTAATACGTTTGTGGTAGACTTGTTTAATACGTTTCGGTAGACTTGTTTAATACGTTTCGGTAGACTTGTTTAAATTCTTGATGGTAGACTTGTTTAAATTCTTGATGGTAGACTTGTTTAATACGTTATGGTATACTTGTTTAGTTGTGGTAGACTTGTTTGATACGTTGTAGACTTATTATCTGGATTTTTTTTTCTTTTTCTCCTGTATGCGACGGGCGACGAACGACGGGTCTGGATAGTCACTTGAATAGTGGCAAATTTGTATACTTGGTGGCCGATTTAATTTTAGGGTTTTTTAGATTTATTTGAATGGTGGCCGATTTGCTTGTAAACGTGGTTTATTCCTGACAGATATGCTCTGTCGCCTCCTTCTGGCGAAAACGTGGTTGATTCCCGACATACGATATGGTAGATTTGTTTTCAACGATTTGGTAGATTTGTTTAATACGTTTGCGGTAGACTTGTTTTCAACGATTTGGTAGATTTGTTTAGTACGTTTGTGGTAGACTTGTTTAATACGTTGTGGTAGATTTGTTTAATACGTTATGATAGACTTGTTTAATACGTTGTGGTAGACTTGTTTAAAATATTGATGGTAGACTTGTTTAATACGTTGTGGTCGACTTGTTTGATACGTTGTGGTAGACATATTTGATACGTTGTGGTATACTTCTTTCCTGCGCTGAAACTTCACCTCCGTGAGATCCCCATTTCATCTTTGAGAGGCGTGATCCCCACTTCTCTGTCTTATCGCATACTTTCCTTCATCATCAAATCACAAACGAAAAACAACTATATCAGGAGGAAAGTTTTAAAGAAGAAAAAGAATGTGTGACAAGGTTTCAACACGTACGTGGCTTGATAGGGTTTTGGTTTCGAGGATAGTTGTTGAATGTTTGACAAAGTCTGAAGATGACTAAGTCAAGCGTGTTTTTAGGAGCTTGAATAAGTATTTTCTGTTGAAGTTTGTTTCCGTTTTTGATTCCTGAAGTTTCTCTTTAATCGTTGTAAGGCTTCTATAAAAGCCAGTGTACTCAACTTGGTTCAATAACATGAAATCATTCAAACTACACTTCATATATTGAGAGCAAACTTATAGTTTTGGTTCCTTTAATAGTCAGTATTTTCTGTTGAAGTTTGTAGGTGTGATATCTTAAACTGATTTGGCTTTACTTTAATTTTATCTTTTTGTAGTAGTATTCTTAGTCCAATGATTTAATAAAATTTGAAATAAATGTGCCAATGAATAAAAAAAGAATTTCAAATTATTTTGTCTACAATCTGGTGGTTTATGTGTTTAAGTGCAATACGGTTAATTTAAATATGGCATCTAAATAGAGTTTTTGATATAAATCTAAAACCGCAAAAAGAATGCATCCAAGTGATATGGTTTTTAATGCACTTGCTAGTTCTTATTGCAAACCGCAAAAACATGGGTAGACTGTAAATTATAGAAGATTTGATTCTATATGGTTACTCACCGCAATAAGAGATAGAGAGAGAACACAATCAATTATCCATTGACAACTACATATCCATTGACAATACTTTAAACTTGTGATTTAAGATGAAATGAAACGTTAACCCCATAAAACAAAAATTGTTTAACAAAATAAATCTATCTTCATTACAATAAATCTACCATCAAACACTAAACAATTATCATACTTAGCATATTTGGGTGCCTGATTTTTTCGTAGATCTGAGATTTAGTGTAGGGCAAAAACGTTATTTCTCATTCTGGAAAAAGTCAAATGTCTACCACCAAACAATGTCTATAAATCTACCGTCAAAAAAAGTCTACCATTACACTACAAATAAGTCTACCAAATGAAGGTTATCTGAGTAAACACCAAAGAATTTACTAAATCTACCACCAAATAATTTTAAATCTACCGTCATTAATATTAAATCTACCACCATAACAAAACAAAGTCAACGAGATGTTAGACGTTTTTATATCTACCACCATAACAAACAAATCTACCAATTTTTTTTTAAATCTACCGTCACTAATATTAAATATATCACCGTTACAAAACGAAGTCACCAAAAATTTACACGGTTTTAAATCTATCACTATTATAAATAAATCTACCAACCCAATAAAAATATACCGTTGCCAATACAAATCTACCATCATGAAAAAATAATTCACAATGATTAACTCTACCACCAAAAGAAATAAGTCTACCGTTTTGTAAGATTAATCTACCACTATTGTCAATAAATCTACCAAAAAATTCAAATATTTACCGTAAGTCAACGGTTTGGTCGTAAAGTCTACCAACTCATAAACAAATCTACCATCAAAAACAATATATCTACCAAAAATAAATATATCTACCGCGTCGTAAAAATAAGTCTACCAAGATTTAACAAATCTATCATTTTTCAAACAAATCTAGCATCCATCAAACAAATTTACGGACCAAAATTTGAGTTGACCAACATCAAACAAGTCTACCGTCAAAGAACGGTAGACTTGTCAAATCAACTTTTGCCTACGTGGCAAATGAATAGTAATGACAGTTTTGTAATTGCGTTTTTCTCAACAAAAACCATAAAAATACTTTCGATAATATAAAAAAAATTAGGTTAGTCTAATAATAAAAATAAACATAGGTCAAACTAATAATAAACATATAAATAAAAGTTAGCATAATAATCTTCCCAATATTTAATTAATTTACAGCTGGAGAACCGCATCTGTGTGGTGGTTACGATCTATTATGACCCTAATCTTTGACTCTCCTTTTGTTTTTTTTTTTAATTGATGGGTCTGTACGGCAACGTACATGGCTGACTACTCCACGTACGCGTCAATATTATTTCGTTATTTCTCATAAAATGGAAACTTCTAAGCATCATCTTCTACGTTGCTTACGTTACACATACTTGGATAAGGACCATAAGGTGTAGATTGTTTTACGAAAATCGAAGCTTTTAAGCATCATCTTCTACGTTTTCAAATGTTGGAATTACGTATATTTTAACCGCTCTCCTTAAAGATTCATGAGCGTTTATTGTCTGATTGTGTGTGTTTGTTTTTTTTATAACCGAAAAATCGAAGTCTTTGATCCGTATGTTTCCGAGGTTTATTGTCAATTTACAATTTACCAAACCATGTAAATTGATATCATTCTAAAAAGATTCGAACCCAACAAATGGAGTTCACTTTTCTGAGGCCCAACCACTGGGCCAAACAGTAAGAAAATCCAACAATCTTTGTTTTTGGATTTAAATTTTACGATACCAATTGTTTAAGAGTTGCATTCTTGTTTACGGTCTGTAGGACCATGTGTTTCAACAAATTTGTAGAAACAACTTTTCCGTTAATCAAGAAAATGTTTAAAGTTATCTGTTTAAAATGGATTAGAAGTTAGGCTTTAATTTTGTTTAGGTAAAATGGTATAAAAAAACATCAACTTTCAAATTGTGGCTATTAAGACAATAGAAGTTTAAATCATATAATTTTGTTGACTTCAAATTTAAAACCTGAATTTTTGTTGACCGAGCCATAAAAGACACGACGTTAAATCCGATAACGGACCTCATAAACGGGGTTACTCACCCGTTTGAATCCACAATTAAACGAAACGACGTCGTTTTGTGAATAGATCTAAAACAAAAAATCGATTAAATCCCCAAAATCAATACCCTTCTAACCTTAAATCCCCAAATCGATTTCCCCACTCTCTCAACACCAAAATCCCGATTTCTTCTTCTCCTTCTTCTCCTTGATCTTGTCGACTTCTCTCTGCGAAATGGCGAAAGGAAAAAGGAATAAGCATCTTCCAACCCGTCGGAGCACGCGAGCCACAACGAGTGGAGGAGTTGGTGAAGTACCTGAAGCCGGAGATGAAGAATTTATCACAGTGCGAGTTTGAGAGGCACCTGAAATTCAATCTCGTCGACCGTACATACCACCGTGGGATCATGATTTCGTGGAATACATGAGGGAGATGAGTGCGATGGATAAGGAAAAAATCGGGGAAGTAGGTGACGCGGTGAATAATGAAACTGAACGTGAGGCAAACAGTGGAGATGAGTGCACTGTTGCTGGTGATGATGATTGTGAAGAAGTTGACGAGGAAGCTGATGACAACGGTTTAGCTGTCAAAGAAGAAGGAGACTTACAAGCAGACTTTCAAAGAGATGAAGAAGCCGGCAGTGATGTGGACAGCGGAGATGATATTTGGGATGATGAGAGGCTTCCAGATCCTAAGTCAGACGACGAAGACGGAGACGGAGACGGAGACGAGGCAGTGCGTAGAGATAATGAAGATACAGAGGAGTTGATAGCGTTGGGGAAAACTTACAATTCTCCAGAAGATTTTAAGCTTGCGGTACTAAGGTATTCTCTAAAAACTAGATATGATATTAAGCTCTATAGGTCTCAAGCTATGAGGGTCGGTGCAAAGTGTTGTGACACTGATGTGAATTGTCCGTGGAGAGTATATTGCTCGTATGAAAAGGGAAGACATAATATGCAAATAAAGGTCTATGTGAATGAGCATATATGCATCAGGTCAGGTTACTCTAACATGTTGAAGCGATCAACAATTGCCTGGTTGTTTTCGGAAAAGCTTAGAGTGAATCCGAAACTTTCAAAACAAGAGATGGTTGCTGAGATTAAGACTCAATACAATTTAGAAGTGACTGAAGACCAGTGTGTGAAGGCGAAGTCAAAAGTTCTGAGAGAAAGGAGAGCTAGTCATGAAGCCCATTTTTCACGGATATGGGATTATCAAGCAGAGATTTTTCAGCGGAATGAGGGGACTACATTTGAGATTAAAACAATTCCAGGGCCAACTGTTGGAAGCAAACAAAGGTTCTATCGGCTATATGTTTGTTTTAAATCACAAAGAGATTCTTGGAAACAAACATGTAGACCTATTATAGGTTTGGATTGTGCTTTCTAAAATGGGATATAAAAGGTCATCTCTTAACTGATGTTGGAAGAGATTGAGATAATAGGATAGTTCCAATTGCTTGGGCAGTAGTGGAAATCGAGAATGACACTAATTAGGACTGGTTTGTTAGACATCTCTCTGCTGATTTGGGAATCGAGAATGATGGCAGAAATGTAGCAATCATATCAGATAAATAGAAGGTAAGTAATGTGTTTCTCATCTCGGATTTGTTAATTTGTTTCTCATTTCAGATTTTATTTGACTGTTTCAATCACTCATTATATGTATTGCTTTTGCAGGGTTTAGTGAAGGCTGCCCAAACCATTCTTCTAGAAGCTGAACATCGACAATGTGCTAGACACATAATGGATAATTGGAAGAGAAACAGCCATGATCAAGAACTACAACACCTGTTTTGGAGGATAGCTCGCAGCTACACCACAGGAGAGTATGTGGCCAATTTGAAAGCATTACAGAGGTATAATCCTCAGGCTTTCACTTCTCTTCAAAGCACCAATCCTCCATCATGGTCTAGAGCTTACTTTAGGATTGGAACTTGCTGCAATGACAACCTCAACAATCTCAGTGAGTCTTTTAATAGAACCATTTGACAAGCAAGGAAAAAGCCTTTACTTGATTTGCTTGAGGATATTAGAAGACAATGTATGGTCCGTAATGCGAAGAGATCTATTATTGCGGAAAGGCTGAAGACAAAATTCACAAAGAGAGCACATGCAGAGATAGAGAAGGTGATAGATGGGTCACGGCATTGCACCAGATACATGGCCAGGAATAATCTGCATGAGGTTGAGCATCTCGGTGTTAACTATGTGGTTAATATGAATGATAAGACTTGTGGTTGCAGGAAGTGGCAGATGGTTGGAATCCCATGTGTTCATGCAGCATCAGTTATAATAGGGGAAAAAGAAAAGGTTGAAGCTTATGTGGATGATTGTTACACAACAAAGAGATGGCGAGAAACATATAAGGATGTTATTAAACCTGTCCAAGGGATGCCATTGTGGCCTAGAACGAATATGTTAGCTGTCTTGCCACCACCATGGAGAATAGGCAATCCCGGTAGGCCAAGTAATTATGCTAGGAAGAAAGGAAGATATGAGACTGCCTCTGCCTCAAGTAAAACTAAGTTGACACGTGAGAAGAGAGTTATCACCTGCTCAAATTGCAAAGAAGATGGGCACAATAAGCAAGGTTGTAAGAATCCAACTGTTGAGAGTCAACCAAAGAGACCAAGAGGTCGGCCAAGGAAAGATCAGGTTTGTTTCTGTCTTTGAAATATTTTAAATAATTGTTTACTCTCAGATGTGTGATATATGTTTATTTCATTTGAATTAGGGAGTAGTCTCATTTCAACATGGACAAAGATCACAACAAGGATCACAAGCACAAGCTCAAGGATCACAACAAGGATCACAAGCACAAGGTCAAGGATCACAACAAGGATCACAAGCACAAGGTCAAGGAACACAAGGCCAAGGATCACAAGGTTGGAGATCATGGTTTGAATGACCAAACTCAATCTCGGATTCTGGTTTTTGAACTCATTCTGGTTTTTGAACTCAATCTCGGATATTGTTGTTTTTTGAAGTCTCATTTTGTTGTTTTCGGATCATGTCAGTTTTATGACTCATTTTGTTGTTTCGGATCATGTCAGTTTTATGACTCTTTGTTTTATGATTGACTCTCGGTTTTATGACTCTCAGTTTCATGTCAGTTTCGGATCAAACACAGCTAAATAGAAAGAAAACAAAGTTTCATTGCATAAGACACAAAACCATAACAAACTAAGACACAAAACAAACCAAAACATAAAACTAAGACACAAAACAAGAGAAAGACACGAATCAAATACACTAGTGAGAACAAAGACACTACTAAGAACTAAGAACACTTTTCTGTTCTTTTGCTTTACCAAACATCAAGTAGACAATAATAATGATCATCAAACAAAGACACACAAAACACGATTTGATCATCACTTTGCAATTCTGGATTTCCCTTTTGCTCCACAACACATCTTCCTCCAATTCTTTGATTGTATCCTTTAGCTCTTCAACCGCCGATTTCACATTGCTGATCTCACTATCAATGATTCCTAATTTTGGTAAAGCATCTTCAACCTCCTCATACACAGCATCCTCCACCCATTTGAACAAATGATCCTAGTGTATAAACAAAGAAAATGTTGTTAGTTCTCTCGGTTCCAGTTGATTACTTTCGA